>MU762267.1:6301-21071 GCA_026770625.1 Nicotiana glauca | reverse complement strand
ATCGGTACGGAGACGTCTGTATTTATCTTCAAGAGGCTATAGGGTATTAGGAAAGACTACTCTTTATTCACTTCCTATCGTTCAATGGTTGATGTGCTAAATTTCCATTTCTATTCTCTCACAGATGGTGAGAACTCATACCGCTTACGTTCCAGACCCGGGAGGAGCTTCTCCCCCCGTTGCTAGAGGCCGAGGTCGAGGTCGGGGGAGGGCACCGGCCCGTGGTAGGGGATTAGGGCACCCCAGAGCCATTCCAGTCATACCACCAGCAGACGTGGTGGGGGATCCCATTATTGAGAAGCATGGTGAGGTACCTGAAGCTGAGCCTACCCCGGTAGATTTCATGATAGCACCGGGATTTCAGGAGGTCATGGGCCGCATGCTTCGGTTCATGGACACTATGACTCAGGCTGGTTTATTTCCAGCGGATCCAGCTACTTCCCAGGCAGGAGGGGGAGCACAGACCCCTACTGCCCAGGCCCCAGGTCATACAGCCGCAGTTTATCAGACACCGGGTGCACTACCCGCAGATGGGGTTCAGCCAGCTGGTGCAGTCGCACCCCAGCCCAGGCCAGCTATCGACGGCGATCCGTAGAAGGTATTGGACATATGGACCAGGTTGCGCCCTCCAATCTTTGGGGGGTGAGCATCATGAGGATGCCCAGAATTTCATTAACAGGTGCAAGGATAGACTGCACAACATGAGAATACTTGAGTCACATGGAGTTGACTTCACCACTTTCCAGTTGGAGGGCAGGGCCCGTAGATGGTGGCAGCCCTATGCTCTTAGCAGGCCAGCAGATTCTCCTCCCCTCACTTGGGGTCAGTTCACCCAGTTATTTCTTGATCGGTACACTCCACCCTCTGAGAGGGAAGGGCCACATCTTCAGTTTGAGCATTTACAGTAGGGTCAGATGTCAATGACTGATTATGAGGCGAGATTCTCTGAGTTGTCTCGCCATGCACTTATGATACTTCCCACAGAGGCAAAGAGGGAACGTCAATTTGTTGCGTGATTACATCCCACTATTCGGAACAGTATGGCTCAAGAGGTGGAGATGGGCACAGGTTATCAGCTTACATTTAAGATTGCTCGTAGGATTGAGGGTTACCGTCAGAGGGGTTTTAAGCAGATGCAGCAGGAGAAGAGGGCCAGATTCTCCGAAGAGTTTAGAGGCGCCCTATCTAGGGGTAGAGGTCACTCCGGGAGGGGTCAGCCCCGTAGGCCCCCAGTTTCAGCACCACCACCTGCTCGGGGTGCTCTAGCGCACTCTTATTTCAGCGCCATGCCAGAGAGTTCTTATCGCCCACCAGCAGTTGAGGGTTCTTCCAGTGGGTATTCAGGTCCTCCAGATTCTTCCGGTTCTTATCTAAATGCTATACCGGAGAGTTCATACCGCCCGCCGGCCATTCAGGCTTCTTCTAGTGGATCTTCTGGTTTTCAGAGTCAGCCATCGGGGTAGCAGGTTTCCGCATCACGCTGTTTTGAGTGCGGAGACCCAGGTCACATGAGGAGGTACTGCCCCAGGCTTCGGGGAAAGGCTATACAGCAGGGATAGCAGTCCATGGTTCCAGCACCAGCGGCCCAGCCACCTAGAGGTGGAGGACAGACCGGTAGAGGTCATCCTAGAGATGGAGGCCAGACAGGGAGAGGTCAGCCAGATGCTTCTCAGTCAGGCGGAGGCCAGGCAGCCAGCACTCTAGCCAGATTCTATGCTCTCCCGGCCAGGCCAGATGCATTGGCCCCAGATGCCGTTATCACAGGTATTATTTCAGTCAGCGGTAGGGGCGCTTCGGTATTATTTGATCCCGGATCTACTTATTCCTATGTGTCCTCTCTATTTTCTCATTTTATGGTTACTTCTCCTGAGTTCTTGGGTGTTCCTGTTCATGTGTCCACTCCTGTAGGTGATTGTGTGGTTGTGGATTGGGCCTACCGGTCCTGCTTGATTACTTTCTGTGGTTATGAGACTAGAGCAGACCTCTTGTTGCTTGATATGCTTCATTTTGAGGTCATTTTAGGCATGGATTTGTTATCCCTATATCACGCCATCCTTGATTATCATGCCAAGACTATTTCGCTAGCTATGCCAGGATTGGCGAGATTAGAGTGGAAGGGTTCCACAGCTGATACACCTAGCAGAGTTATTTCTTTCTTGAAGGCTCGGCACATGGTTGAGAAAGGGTGTTTGGCTTATTTAGCTTATGCTCGAGACACCACCGCAGAGTCTCCAATGGTTGATCCAGTGCCAATAGTCTGAGAGTTCGCCGATGTTTTTCCTTCTAATCTTCCTGGCATGCCTCCGGATCGTGAAATTTATTTCTGTATAGATTTGGCTCCAGGAACTGAGCCTATATCTATCCCGCCGTAGCGTATAGCTCCTAGGGAGCTGAAGGAGCTGAAGGAGCAGTTGGAGGAGTTGCTAGCTAAGGGGTTTGTTAGGCCCAGTGTATCACCTTGTGGTGGACCAGTGCTGTTTGTAAAGAAAAAGGATAGGACTATGCGGATGTGCATTGACTACCGCCAGTTGAACAAAGTCACTATCAAGAACAAGTATCCATTGCCCCGTACTGATGATTTGTTTGACCAGATGCAGGGTGCTAGGGTGTTCTCTAAGATTGACCTGAGGTCAGGGTATCATCAGCTGAAGATTCGGGATTCAGATATTTTGAAGACCGCATTCAGAACGAGATATGGCCACTATGAGTTGCTGGTGATGTCATTTGGCTTGACTAATGCTCCAGTATCATTTATGTGACTTGATGAATAGGGTGTTCAGACCTTATATTGACTTATTTGTTATCGTCTTCATTGACGNGTGGATCCCAAGAAGATCGAGGCAGTTTAGAGTTGGCCACGTCCTACTTCAGTGACCGAGATCAGGAGCTTCTTGGGGTTAGCAGGATATTACCGGCGATTTGTGCAGGGCTTTTCATCTATTTAATCACCTCTGACCAGGTTTACCCAAAAGGGTGCCCCATTTTGTTGGTCTGATGATTGTGAGGAGAGCTTCCAAAAGCTCAAGACGGCTTTGACTACGGCACTAGTTCTCGTATTGCCTTCCGGTTCAGGGATGTATACAGTGTATTGTGATGCTTCTCGCATCGGCTTGGGATGTGTATTGATGCAGGAAGGGCGAGTTATTGCATATGATTCACGACAGCTGAAGGTTCATGAGAAAAATTACCCTGTGCACGACCTAGAGTTGGAGGCGATTGTTCATGCTCTTAAGATATGGAGGCATTATTTATATGGGGTGTCATGTGAGGTTTATACAGACCATCGCAACTTGCAGCATTTGTTCAAGCAGAGGGATCTTAATTTGAGGCAGCGCAGGTGTCTTGAGCACTAAAGGACTATGACATTACCATTCTTTATCATCCAGGCAAGACAAATGTGGTTGCGAATGCCTTGAGTAGGAAGGCGGAGAGCATGGGTAGCTTGGCATTCATTCCTGCTGAGATAAACCATTAGCTTTGGACATTTAGTCTTTAGCTAGCAGACTTGTGAGATTGGATATTTTGGAGCCCACCCGGGTCCTGCTACAGCTTCAAGGCCGTGTATATGTTCCTAATATTGATGGCTTGAGAGAGATAGTTCTAAAGGAGTCCCACAGTTTGAGGTACTCCATTCATCCAGGTGCCACGAAGATGTATCGTGACTTGAGACAGCATTACTGGTGGCGGAGGATGAAGAAGGACATTGCGGAGTATGTGGCTAAATGTTTGAATTACCAGCAGGTCAAGCATGAGCACCAGAGGCCAGGTGGCCTACTTCAGCGGATGCCCATTCCGGAATGGAAGTGGGAGCGCATCACTATGGATTTCGTGGTTGGGTTGCCGCGAACTCAGCGGAAGGTTGATTCGGTGTGGGTTATTGTGGATAGATTGACCAAGTCTGCCCATTTCATTTTAGTGGAGACTACTTATACGGCAGAGAGGTATGCTAAGATTTACATTCGGGAGATAGTGAGGTTGCACAGTGTGCCGGTCTCCATCATATCAGACAGAGGCCCTCAGTTCACTTCCCATTTCTGGAGAGCTGTTCAGAGTGAGTTAGGGTCCCGCATGGAGCTTAGCACGGCATTCCATCCTCAGACCGACGGGCAGTCGGAGCGTACAATTCAGATTTTAGAGGATATGCTTAGAGCATGCGTGATTGACTTTGGAGGGTAGTGGGATTAGTTCTTACCCTTGGCGGAGTTTGCATATAATAACAACTATCAGTCCAACATATAGATGGCCCCGTATGAGGCCTTATATGTCGGCGTTGTCGTTCTCCGGTCGGGTGTTTTAAGCCTGGTGAAGCTAGACTGCTTGGTACAGACTTGGTTCAGGATGCCTGGGATAAGGTAAAATTGATTCAAGAGAGATTCCGCACAGCTCAGTCCAGGCAGAAGAGTTACGCGGATCAGAAGGCGCGTGATGTATCATTTATGGTTGGCGAGAAGGTTCTCTTGAAGGTTTCTCCCATGAAGGGCATTATGAGATTCGGAAAGAAGGGCAAGTTGAGCCCATGGTTTATTGGCCCCTTTGAGGTGTTTAGGCGAGTTGGGGAGGTTGCCTATGAGCTTGCTTTACCTCCCAGTTTATCAGGAGTTCATCCAGTCTTCCATGTGTCGATGCTCTAGAAGTATCATGCCGACTATTCAAATGTGTTGGATTTCAGTACCATTCGGCTAGATGAGAGCTTGGGCTATGAGGAGGAGCCGATTGCCATTGTCGATAGGCAGGACCACCAGCTGAGGTCCAAAAGGATTTCTACGGTAAGAGTCCAGTAGAGGGGCCAACCAGTCGAGGAGGCGACCTGGGAGTCCGAGGAGGACATGCGGAGCCGATATCCCCACTTGTTCAGCAGTCCAGGTACTTTTCTATGTCCGTTTGAGGACGAACGTTTGTTTTAGAGGTGGAGGATGTAATGACCTGACTGGTCGTTTTGCATTTTCGAACCCCGTTCCCCTAAATAATACTTTCCACACTTGCTTTAGCTAATTTATAACTTACGGGGACGGGTGGTTCAAAAGTTAGAAGAGTTTGAGCGAGATATAAGCCTAGTTGCTTCTTTAAGTTCCTTTAAAAAGGCCAAGTTTGACTTCGGTCAACATTTTTGGGAAACGGACCCGAAATCGTGATTTGATAATTTCTTAGGGTCCGCAGAAAAATATGGGACCTGGGCGTATGCTCGGAATCGAGTTCCGAGGTCCCTAGCCTGAGTAATGAATTTTTATGTAAAATTGTTAAGTTTAAGTTTCAAAGAATTAAATAAACTAAGAAATCATTGTTTTCATAGGTCGTATTTCGATTCCGAAACTTGGTACAAGTCCAAAATATTAGTTAAGACCCACCCGTAAAGTTTGGCATCAATTCGAGTAGTTTAAGGGCGTTTTGACCCGTTGAAAGGAAATTAAGAACTTCGAGTTCATTAAGTTGATTCAATTGGTTTTGGGATTCGACTCCTTGATTTAGCGTTGTTTTGGTGTTTCAAGGGTTCGACTTGGTCCGCCTCGTGATTTCAGACTTGTTTGTATGTTCGGGCAGGGCTCGGAACCCCGAGCGTCAAATGGTCGAGGTTCGAGTGAAGTTGAAAACTTAGGAAAAACTCCATCTGCTGCTTCTGTCATAACCGCTTCTGCGGCTCTTGGACCGCAGAAGCGAGACCGCAGAAGCGGTCGCCTCATCGCGGAAGCGGAAAGGATCAAGTCTTGGGAAACTGCAGAAGCGGTCGAGCCCTAGTTGCCAGGAAGCCGCATAAGCGGCTATTTTTCCGCAGAAGCGGGATTTCTTCCGCAGAACCAAAAATCGCTGGGGACAGAAGCTCATTTAATACGAGCTCATGCTAACTTCTTTCATATTTCCACCAACACTTAAGCGATTTTGGTGTTTCCAAAGGGGAGGTTTCAACATAACATTTCGAGGTAAGTAACCCCCACTCATTTTTAGTTCAAATACATAAACATTAGGTAGATTTAACACTAGAAATTTGGTAAAATCAAGGGATTTGAGCTAGACCTAGGGTTTTCATGAAATTAAGATTTAACCACATGATTAACTATGTAATAAACTAGAAATCACATATTAGTGATCCATAGGTTATAGAGAATAATTTTCTTTGAAAAATCTCGGGATCCGGGCACGTGGGCTCGGGTTGGAATTTAGGAAATTTATGGGAAAGGTTGGGAAATCACTTAAATAGTTAGAATTCAACCTTTTGAGCCATTATTGACTAATACCTATATTGTTTAACTAGTTCGTGCGCTTTCGGCTTCGCTTTGAGGTTTCGGGCTTGTTCTTGATAGTTGGAAGTGCGCTTCAGAGCGAGGTGAGTCTCCTTTCTAACCTCGTGAGGGGGAATTGTCCCTTTAGGACTAATAAATGATAAATTGCTACGCACGTACTAGGTGACGAGAGTCCGTGCGTAGCTACTATGATATTCAATATTTGGGAAGTTTAGGACCTACATCATGCCTAATGTGAGATATCCATTATTTGAATTATCGAAATGATCTTTTATGATATGCTAGAGACTAGAAAAGAATGAAAAGTGATCATACGAATATTGTTGAGCCTTGTAAGTATTTCCTTGTATATGGATGATGCCTTTGTGTGCATTGTTGATGTTTTAATTGATATTTGTGGATCCGGCCGTTCGCCTCGGTGAAATAGATGCATCTATGTTACGGGCCGCTCGACCCTCAGCAGTGCACAAATTTATATTCTGTTGGAGCGGGCCGTCGACCTCGGCATTGTTGCGCATGATATATATATATATATATGCATACATGTATTCTCGGGCTTTGACCTTTCATGATTTATTGCTAATTATTGTAAAAGAGTAAAAAATGATAAAGGAGAAATGTAATTAAGAGCATTATTATGACTTCCATGATAACTGTCGTATAAATGAACTATTTATGCTCTAAATTGTACATCATTATTGTAACATTATCTTGACCTAATGGGTATCAAGTCGACCTCTCGTCTCTACCTCTTCCAGATTAGGCGGGATACTCACTGGGTACATATTGTTTATGTACTCATGCTACGCTTCTGTACATAAATGTACAGGTTCTGAGGCCTATTCATCTGGTTACCGATCGGGCACGCGCCAGTGAGCTGCGGCAGAGACTTCTACGGTGAGCTGCTTCCCTTCCTACGCCGCTCAGCAGCCGGATGGAGTCTTCTTTGTATTTTGCCGTCTTTCTTTCTTTATTTAAGACAGTAGGATAGTGGTGTTTGTATATTCTACTAGATGCCCATACTTGTGACACCAGGTCTTGGCACACACTTTGGTAGACTAGTTTTGGGTTGTAATATTATGTCCCTATATGGATTACTATATCGGGTTTTTAAAAACCCCTTTTGGGATGCTTATTCCCCTTCTTAAAAATAGCGATGTTGTTAAACATAGAAATGTCTCCCGCACTTGGCTTGCCCGGCAAGGTTGTTGGGCGCCATCATGACCTGCTATGGAAATGGGTCGTGACAACATTTTTCTTGTAGTATTTCCATCATATGTTGTATTTTGTGTCCTATGAACCATTTTGTGTTTGGATTTTGTATTACTCCCTCTCTTTTATACTATCGTTCTTTTATTTCTCTTCCTAAAACCCCTGATAGTTTATTGAATAATTTTTTACCTAGATCTTGATCAAAAGAATTTCCACTTATAGCACTGTAACGACCCGACCGGTCGTTTCGAGCCCTAGTGCGTCATTCAGTAGTCTGAGGCCATGAGCAACATCATTTCAGGTATTGTGACTTATTCGCATGGTCGGAATTCAAATTCAGGAAGATCAGAGTTAAATTTAAATGAAAATTCTCATTTGAGAAGCTTAAAGTTGAAAGAATGAACTAGGATTGGAATTTTGAGTAAACGACCTCGGAATCAGGATCTGAAGGTTCTAGCAGGTTTGTATGATGATTTCGGACTTGGGCGTATGCCCGGATTAGGTTTTGGATAACCTGGGAGTGTTTTGGCGCCTATTGTGGAAGTTAGCATTTTAGAAGGAACTTCTTAAGTTTGGCTTGAAGTGCATTTCAGTGTTATCGATGTCTAATGGATTCTGAGACTGGGAGTAGCTCCGTATGGTGATTCTGGAGTTGGGAGCGCGATCGGAAATAAATTCGGAGGTCTGTAGGTCATTTTGAAGCCATTTGGCTAAAGATAGAAATTTGACGGTTTTTGAAAAGTTTGACCGCAAGTGGACTTTTTGATATCGGGGTTGGAAACCGATTCAGAAAGTTGGAGTACGTCCGTAATGTCAAATATGACTTGTGTGCAAAATTTAAGGTCAATCGGACATTATTTGATAGGTTTAAACATCGGAAGTAGAAGTTGGAAAGTTCAAAGTTCATAAAGCTTGGATTGGAGGTCGATTCATGATTTTAGCATTTTTTGATGTGATTGGAGGCCTCGAGCAAGTCTGTAATATCTTATGGGACTGGTTGGTGTGATTGGTTGGGGTCCCGGGGGCCTCGAGTGGATTCCGGATGGTTAACAAATCGAATTTGGGTTAAAAACTATTGCTGGTTGCAGGTATCTGGTTTCCTTCTTCGCGAACGCGAACCAAGTCTCGCGAACGTGAAGTGGAAAATGGGAGGCTTCAGGTTTTGGCCTTCGCAAATGCGAAGAGGAAGTCGCGAACGCGGAGGGGCGGGCTGAGTTACTACACGAACGAGAGGAGGGGATCCCGAACGCGTAGAAGGAAAAGGTGGTCCCGGGTTCTTTGGTCTACGCGAACGCGAAGCCTTGTACGCGAACGCGAAGGTCTGGGTGACTGGCCTTCGCAAACGTGAGCGGGAGACCGCGGACGCGAAGAAGGGCGGACCTGGGCTGGGCAGAATGTTTAAAAATCGGGATTTGGGTTCATTTCACCCATTTTTCATAGCTTGGGGGCGATTTTTGGAGAGCTTCAAAGAGGGATTTCATCATTTAAGTTAAGGTAAGTTATCCCTACCACTCTTGAGTTGAATATATATCAATTATATATGTCTTTAAGCATGGAAATTAGAGTAAATATTGAGGTTTTACTTGAAAACCTAGAAAACTATAATCTTGGATTTTAGCCATGATTTTGAGTATGGAATTAGGAGAAAATCATATATTTGAGTTCCTAAGGTCATGGGTAAACTTTGTCTTCAAGAAATTTTGGATTCCGGGCACGTTGGCCCGAGGGCATTTTTGTTAACTTTTCGTTCGGGGTTAGGAATTGTTATAAATTGGGTTGTAAATTATAATTGAGCATATATTAATGGATTTGTATGATCGTTGGCTAGTTTTGGGGCATTGTGCGTTGGTGCAAGTCTTCGGAAGAATGTAGAATGCCGGTTGTGGATCTTCGGAGCAAGGTGAGTCTCCTTTCTAATCTTGTGAGGGGGAATTTACCCCATAGGTGAAGTAATTGATTATGTGCTCCTATTTGTGGGGCCTACGTACGCACGAGGTGACGAGAGTCCTTGCGTAGCTACTATTATGCTATTGTCCGGGTAGTTAGGACCCAAAAGCGCGTTGTACCTGGATTAATTGTGAACCTATTGGTAGCTTGAATTGCTTTACTCACATCGAATTAGTAAGTAAATTTCTAAAAGGATTAATCTTTATTTCTTAAATTGTTAAAGGAGAACTGGTTTTATTTGAATAAATATTCCCTGATAAGTTCTTATTTGACTGATTGAGCTTGTATTTTATGTGTGCCTGCGTCACATGGATGATTCGCGAGGAGGATATGTGTTTATTTATGGAACGGGCCGAACGCCTCGGTGAGAATAGATGCATCTATGGTTCGTGCCGCTCGACCCTCGGCAGTGAACAATTTATATTCCTGTTGGAGCAGGCCGTCGACCTCGGCAAGATTTGCGCATGTTTATCTATTACTTGAAAATTGTAAATGTGGAATTGGCCCTACGTGGATTGATATAAACTGATAAGATAATAAAGAACAGACTTTAAAAGCCCTTGATTTTTTGCTGAAGGTGTTTACCTGTTTTCTGGCTTCATAATCAGAACTTCTATACAAATCCTTGATTATCCTCGCACTTATAGAATATTGCTAATTGACCTCTAGTGAGGGTCGAAGTTGGCCATCTCGTCTCTACCCCTTCAGGATTAGGCGGGATACTCACTGAGTACACGTTGATTACGTACTCATACTACACTTCTGTGCATTTTGTTGCACAGGTATATATAACTCTAGCAGCCTATTGGGCGAAGCAGCATGGATGACGCTGGGACCAGGTGAGCTGCATCATTCGAGGCGACCGCAACTAGGGTAGTCCCTTCTAGTGTATTGTATTTACTTTCCGTCCACTGTATTCCGAATGGATATTGTATTTTATTTCTCGTTTCAGTAGTTGCTCATGTACATGTGACACCGGGTTTCTGGGATGGTTTTCAACGGATTTGTACTAATTGCTAATATTTAAATTTGAATTCAAGTAGTGAATTTTTATTTATAAAAATGAAAGGAAAGACCTTAGGTTTTCAAAAGTATTAAAAGAGGAATTAATTGATAACCTAGTTGGCTGGCCTGGTAGAGGTGTCCGGCGCCACCACGACTCTTAGTGGATTTTGGGTCGTGACAACATGGTATCAAAGCACTAGGTTCCCATCGGTCTCATGAGTCATGAGCAAGTCTAGTAGAGTCTCGCGGATCGGTACGGAGACGTCTATACTTATCCTCGGGAGGCTACAGGGCTGTTAGGAGTACTTCCCTTCTTGATTTCCTTTTCGTGCGGTTCGATTCCTTTGAGGCTTATGCCTTTGATTTCTTCCTACTCAATCTTACGCGAGCGCTTGTCACAAATCGAGAATTTGAAGAATTGAAATGGCACTACAATTGTGGTGTGAGATGATTTTCCTGGTATAGTTGGTTGGACTATTATAGTCATATTTTGGAGGGATATTCTATTGTTTCAGCTCAGTAACAGAACTTCTAAGAGCCTTGAGGCTAGGCACAAGTTGCCATGATGCTTATGAGCGATTATTCCGTACTGTTATTCTAATGGTAGGGTGTTGTCCACGTGTCGGGGTAATGAATGAATTGAAGGGAGGTTTACTCAGTGTGTAATCAAGGGATTCAGTATTTTATTCCCGACAGGGGAAAAGACAGTCGAACTGAGGATGGTCAGGTGGGGCTGGTGGAAGTAATGTGGCTTGGTATTTGCAAGCGTGGTTGAGCTTTCTTTTATGAGAGGGTGTCGTGGTCCTGATTAAACGTACTAAGTTGTTGGTGTTTTAATCTGCTACAATTCGCCTTTATGGCAGGAAATTGTGAAATAATATTGGAGGTACAACTGTCAGATATCGCATGATGCGGTGGTTTAAGATCGAATCGGAATTTCTAATGTTGATGGCTCGATAAAGATGACCTTTGGAAAGGTTAAATTTAGCAGCAATGGTGGATTCAAGTGACACGAAGATAGATTTCATTTAAGGCAACAATTGAGCAGCAATGTATGAGGAATGACATGTGGGAAGTGTTAGGTGGTGTTTAAAATTTCTAGAAGGCCAAGTATGAGAGGCAAGGTCGAGTGACCGATTAAGGTGGTGAGTTCCGCCAAAGTGGGAGAGTGTCGGGTGTTGCATATGGGCTTGGTAGTAGGAAGACTGCGTGCCCTAAGGAGAGTTTGGATCGAATTGGGGATTTTTAATGATTGGTGATTGAAGCATGCGGGTATGATGTGAAGTATGGGATATTATGCGGCAAAGGATTGATATGTTGGAAAGGAGCTGCTTGAAATGGAGGAGGGTGCAGCATAACCCTGAATTTGGAAGGATGTTGCCACACATTTAATTGATGGTCGTGAGGAGCGAATGGATTTGTGAAACTGGAAGGTGAGCTCGGACTCAAGATGGGCTATTGGTGTCATAGTGAATGTACCCCGTGCAGCGGTGTGGGAAGATATCTGGAGGTGATTCCCCTAGGTGGGTTATTCCCCCGTGAGCAGATTAGCGGTCGCGTGTTCGGCGAAGCTTCTGCGAGGAATTATATTTGTTGTTCAACAAAGAGGTCGGTCATACGAATGTGGATGATGTCTCAGAATATGAAAGATAGGATGTACAGGAAGATCCCGAGAGATTCTGATAATTGGTGGTGCGAGGTTAAGTCAATAAGAGGTAAAAAGGTTGGGCGAACTTAAGAATGGTGAAATGATGGCTTCAGGCCAAGTGGGAGAGTCCCACCGCTTATGATTGGGCTGTATGATTAACTACTTGCTTGATTTCTGGTTATTAGCATATTTATGGATTAATTCAGCTACGAGAAAAGACCATAAGTAATAAATTGAGCGGAGGAATTATTAAGGATGTGCTATGGGTTAACCTTATGGGCTCATGTATAGACTTGGGAAAAGCTTAAGAATTTATGGCTTGTATAGAAGCGAGTTTAAAGGGGAGTGGTTCTGCCAGGTGCCTCGTTGAGAGGGTATTAATGTGCTAGAAGATTCATAGAGTTGATTATATTCGGGACCAAGTCAGAGCGGGTGGCTCGCAGTAACGGTCCTATTGAATTCAAGAGGTAAAGTGTGGTGCCTAATGATGTCGAGCTTATAGGTACAATTAAGAATCAAGCTTTGCAGCAGTTTATGAGAAAAGGCACAGAATGTTCCGGGATGTTTGGCTTGTGGTGTAGCCTTTGGATGTTATGAAATAGTTCGTGGGAATTGAGACAACCTGGTCTCATGATTCAAGGTCACTCGGGGTGAGTGTAGATGGAGTATGTTATGTGTTCGATGGAGTTAGTCTTAATTTCTAAGGCAAGCAAGGATAAATTGGAAGAAGGTAGAATGATTAGCCATAGTTGAATTGGCACATTGGGGCCAACGATCAGTTCATTTCGCATGATCGAGTTATGTGTATGGTCTGTGGCGGTACGTGTGAGGTTTGTCAGCCGCCATAATTGACGTTATTCGTAAGCATTCTTCTGTTATGGCTTATTAAGTGGAAGCGGATTCCGGAAGGAAAATGGTGGCTTGTACCACTACTTGCAGATTTGCATATTCTAAGGTTATGGGAATTTACCTGTGTGTTGCTATGATTCTCCTGAAGTGAGTTAAGTGCAAAATTCTTATATGGTGAAGTGTTAAAATATCAATGATTTCGGAGCTATGATGAAAATCGTGTCCTATTGTATATTGGCATGTTGGGTGTGGTGAGAGGTATGGAAACTTGAAGTGAGGGTCAAGGTTGCAGTTCGGTGTTGACAAGGATATCACGGGCTCAGATGAGCAAGGAAAGGGTTGAATGATTAAAGTAAGTTGGTATTGTATTCAGCGTCACCTGAGATCGATGTGTTGTGAAAAAGGTTTTGCATCCTGGTTAAGGATTCTGGATCGCTTTTCAGCGTTAATACGTCCGATGGTTTAGATGTGCGGACCCATTATTTATTTCAGAAGATTGTGGGAGCGTGTCCCACGGGAAAATTGTATAAGCATGACATGTAGTCATTTGATTGGCTAAATATTTAAACCAAGTATGGGGATTGTGGTAGTATTATTAATTTGAGAATTTATGCCTGGAGGGCACTTTGTATATTGGGTTATGAACTGAGGAGGTTGCTCTGGTTATGATGGTTATTCTTACGTGATATGAGGCAAAAGGGAGTTACTACTGACCTTTGAAAGGTCATTGGCCAAGTGGGTGCAATCAAAAATCGGCTTGAGATCGGTGGATTGATTTATTTGTGAACATGGCTTTATATCAGGCCAGTTGTATTTGTTTCAGCGAGCTTTCCCTATGGAGGAACAGTTAGGGTGTTATTTTGTCATCAGGTATTCCAGGTAATGATGTATTGCGCCGTACAAGTTACGGGATGGCTTGGTAAATTTTTATATGTTGAGGCTCCGCGTGGAGATGTCATATTATGAGCAAATGGCTCTTGAGATTTAGATCTTGTACCGCACCTCAGTTGTGCTTGAGTTTTGTATCCCATAGCGCTATGTGCTTTCTCATGGATGGTATGATACACTTAGCGTGCTTGTGATCTAGATTCGGTATTTTATCGCAATGAACAAATTAGCTCGATGTGTATCTCCTTATGTGAGTTCTACGTGTGGATCGGGTGGCACGCCACCATGGTTATATTGTGAGGATCGGGTGGCACGCCGCCATGATTATATTGTGAGGATCGGGTGGCACGCCGCCATGGTTATTGTGAGGATCGTATAGCACGCCGCCATGGTTATGCTGTGTGGATCGGGTTGCACGTCGCAATAGTGTGATGATGAGTGTAGTTTTCTATATGCTAATATTGTATGTCCTGCTTCCTATTTTCTAAGGAAAGTCCTTAGTAGTGCGGGAGTTAGGTAATTCCTTCAGAGTTCGATTTCCTGTTTGTGTTGTGTTTAGATTGGTGACCTATTGGCATTGTGGCATCATATGAGACTTATGATCGCATTCGGAGTGGCTTATTGCCTGAGCAGTTCGTACTGGGTAAGATAAGATTGTGGGATTTTGGATTAGTGCAATCTGATTATATAAAGTATATTATGGAGCGAAGATCATTATTTGGTTTAGAATGTGGTAATTTTTCTTGTCAGAAGTATAGACTCGATGGTTGGTTGACTCGGCAGTTGATTATGAATTTCGGCATCTCATTCGTCGTGACAGTTGTCACACCTCCTTTTTCCGGCACCCGCAAGGGCGCAAGGGAGTTTTTTCAATTAAAGGACAATCGAAACGGGATTCGTTTATTAAGAGATTCAGAGTCGCCACTTGGGAGATTTATGGTGTCCCAAGTCACCGGTTGAATCCCGAATCGAGGAAAGGTTTGAC
>MU762263.1:0-42333 GCA_026770625.1 Nicotiana glauca | reverse complement strand
AAGGAGCTAAGACTCGGGTTAGGATAGTAGGAGGCGATTCCGAGCATTTTCCAGTTGTTACGGGGTTGCACCAAGCGTCTGCACTCAGCCCTTTCCTATTTTCCCTGGTGATGGATGCCATAACGCATCATATTCAAGGGGAGGTACCATGGTGCATGATATTTGCTGATAATATAGTCCTAATTGATGAAACACGACGCGGTGTCAACGAAAGGCTAGAGGTTTGGAGACATGCCCTTGAGTCTAAAGGTTTCAGGTTGAGTAGGACAAAGACGGAATACCTCGAGTGCAAATTTGGGGCGGGGCCGACGGAAGCGGGAGTGGAAGTGAGGCTTGACTCTCAAATCATCCCTAAGAAGATTAGTTTCAAGTACCTTGGGTCAGTTATTTAGGGGATCGGGGAGATCGACGAGGATGTCATACACCGTATAGGGGTGGGCNGTAAGTTTTATAAAGCAGTGGTTAGGCCTGCAATGCTGTATGGGACCGAGTGTTGGCCGGTTAAGAACTCACACACCCAGAAGATGAAAGTAGCAGAGATGAGGATATTGAGGTGGATGTGTGGGCATACAAGGATGGATAAGAATAGGAATGAAGATATTCAAGAGAAGGTGGGCGTGACCCCCATAGAGTACAAGATGCAGGAAGCAAGACTCAGATGGTTCAGGCACATTCAGAGGAGAAGCACCAATGCACCCGTGAGAAGGTGTGAGCGAGTGGCTGTGGTGGGCATGATGAGAGGTAGAGAGAGATCTAAGAAGTATTGGGGAGAGGTGATAAGGCAGGACTTAGCGCGTCTTAGGATTACTGAGGACATGGCCCTTGATAGGGGATTATGGAGGTCAAGCATTAAAGTTGTAGGTTAGGGGGAAGTTGTGGATATTTCCACAGTGCACTAGAGTGAGACTAGCTAGTTATGAGGTAATCGTAGGATGTTACTGATCAGCTACTGATACAGGGAGTTATCTGTTCGATATTAGTATACCTTTCATCTATTTCGTATTTCTTATATATCTTATATTTCTGCTATTTTGTTATTTTGTGTTATGTTGTGTTTTTTATGTTATTTTTAGTATGAGTCTATGGATAGTACTAACTTATCGTCTCTTGTTGATGTCTTGAGCCGAGGGTCTCCTGGAAATAGCCTCTCTGCCCCCCGGGGTAGGGGTAAGGTCTGCGTACATATTACCCTCCCCAGATCCTACTTGTGGGATTATACTGGGTTGTTGTTGTTGTTGTTGAAGTTTTTTCTAAAGGCTCTGTAGCTTCTCGAAGATAAGTACAAACGTCTCTGTACTAATCCGCAAGACTCTACTAAACCCGATTATGACTCGTGAGACCTATGTAACCCAGGCTCTGATACCAACTTGTCACGAACCTAAAACCAACCTGATCATGATGACGCCTATCGTGAAACTAGGCCAGCCAACACAAATCCCACATCAAGCTATTAATTCAAGAAGACAACTTTAAGATACTAACTGATAATATCTCATAACATGGGTCTAAATAACCAGTGCGGAAAAATAACACAAGCCCGATATCAGGGTGTCACAAGTCACAAGCAACTACAAGATCTGCCTAAGTACAAGAAAGGCTATCATAGTCCGGAAATAAAAATACTAAGAACAGTCTGAGTAAGGTAAGAAGGAGAAGTGCAGGGCTACGAATGCCAATCAGCTACCTTGCCGACTCGGAAGACTTGCTGAAAGAACGATCAGCACTCGCTATCGCGACTCGTAACTCCTGGATATGCACTCAAGGTGCAAGAAATAATGTGAGTACGCCAACTCAGTAAGTAATAAGAGTAAATGAAAACTGAGCAGTGAGAAATCAGATAATTCCACGTCATAGAACTAAAATAAAATAGTATATTTCCAAAACAGTACAGAAATCAATTATCATAAAAACTAAGTTTCAGTAGAACTTTTTAAAAACATCTTTCAGTAGTTTCAAACAAGTGATGAAATAGCGAGTCAAATGATGAAAACGTAAATAGCCCCTCGGGAAAGACATGTATCATAAACCGCCCCTCAGGCAAAATATCAACTGAACCAGCCCCTTAGGCTACCTCACAATCACTCATAATCAGCCCCTCGGGCAACAACATAAATCAAGATCAGCCCCTCGAGCAACATTACATAACTCACACTGGGTACCCGCACTCATTGGGGGTGTACAAACATGTGGCATAATAAATCAGGTCATCGGCCTCTCATATATCACAAAATAGTACAACTTGCTGCGGCACGCAACTTGATCCAATGATATCCTCACAACACAGGCCTTTGCCTTACTCAGTCAGAAATCTCTCAAGCCAACTCGGGCTAACAGTAACACAGGGTGCTCAACCCAAAATATCGTTTATGCATCAAATCAGAATAAATAAGGCTAAGTTATGAAATTAGTAAAACATAGCATAACTGAGTACAGTTATTAAATTAAAACAATGAGGGATTTCAGTAAAGAAGGCCCCAAAAGGGTCCAGATAGCCGGCATTCAGCCCAAAACATAGTAATACTTTCTATCATAAGATACTATCAAGTAGTTTCAGTCAGACACGCAACTCGATAGTTGCTACGGGATAGATCAAGTCACAATCCCTAACGGTGCATGCCCCTCACGCTCCATATCCAGCACGTGCGTCACCTTAAATAGTACAACGATGTAGAATCCGAGGTTTACACCCTCAATACAATATTTACAATCATTAATTACCTCAAATCAGACCAAACTCTAACCCGCAATGCCTTTGCCTCTCGACTCGGCCTCTAAATGCTCCAAATCTAACCAAAATCAGCAATACATTATTAATACACGCTAAAGGAACAACGTTCAGGTGAAAATAATTATATTAACTCAAAAATCCCAAAATTGAAAAACCCGAACCCCGGGCCCACGACTAGAAATCTGATAAAAATCACAACAATAGAATCCTTATCCCATCACAAGTCTATACATACCAAAATCATCAAAATCGAACCTAAAATGACCCCTCAAAGCCCCAATCAAAGCTCTCCAAAACTCAAGCCCTAACCTTCAATTTCACCTCAAATTCCCCATTAATTTCATGATTAGGTAGTGGAAAAATCATCATAAATACCAAATACAAATCCCAAGTAACTTACCTCATTGAAACCCCTCGATTCCCCCTTGAAATCACGGCTTGGAGCTCCAAAATCGCATAAAAATGGTGAAAGAATGACTGAAAATCACGTAGGGGCCTTTTTAATCGTTCTACCGAGAAATTCCGCATATGCGCCCCAATTCACGCACCTGCGGGACAGCACCTGCGGTCGAAATGCCGCATCTACGCATTTCACTTAAGTCTCCAGCTTCCGCACCTGTGCCCCAGGCCTCGCACCTGCGGGCTCCTTACCGCTCCTGCGGTATCGCAAATACGGTTACCAATCCTCACCTGTGGTTATCATGCATATGTGCCTCTTTTCTGCTCCTGCGGAGTTCAAACCTCCTGCGCCTAATCCACAGGTGTGGATATGACAGAAGCAGCAACACCAACTACACTTTCTTAAGTTCAACTTTTCCGAAAGCCATCCGAAATCATCCAGAGGCCCTCCGGGACCCCAACAAAAAATACAAACAACTCACATACCACTATTAAAACTTATTCCAACCTTCGGAATACCAAAACAATATCGAAACACTAAATAATTCGGATTCAAGCCTAAGGATTCCAAAACTTCTGAATTCCGCAAACGATGTAAAAAACCTATTAAACCTCTTCCGAATGACCTAAAATTTTGCACACACGTCACAAATGACATAACAACCTACTCCAATTTTCTAAATTTCAATCCTATCCTGATATCAAGATTTCCACTGCCGACCAGAAAACGCCAAATTTTCAATTTTGCCAATTCAAGCCTAAATCAACTAAGGACCTCCAAAATATATTCTGAACATGCTCCTAAGTCCCAAATCACCTAAAGAAGCTATACGAACCATAGAAACCCAATTTCGAGATCATTTACCCACAAGTCAACTTTTGGTTGACTTTACCAACTAAATAAACAACTTAAGAGACTAAGTGTCTCATTCCACCCTAAGACCACTTTGAACACAGCACCACCAACACGATAGGATGAAATACAGTTGAACAACACACAAGGAAGCAGAAATGGGGGAAACGAGGTTGTAACTCATGAAATGACCGGCCGGGTCGTTACATAAATGAGCCGTATTCATTTCCTCAATTCCCTATGACAAATACACTTCAAGCTCATTTCGTTGTGAAAAATCACTGCTAAAAGAACCTTGAGAACCCCTGAACCCAGACCAAGCAATAAGTGCTCTTACTCCTGCAGTTCTTTTAGATGATTGAGAACTCGAAGAAGAAGGAGTTGGAACATTTGGTCTAGCATGATCTAATGCAATTTGATAAGCATTATAAATAGTTTGAGAATTTATTTTAATTGAGGCTTGTGCCTACGGAAGTATAGACAACTCCTCATCTTCAAGCGCTAAATCATTAAAAATAGTTTCATACCAAAAGTGAGGACCTTCTAATTTCATAGTAGGATTTAACAAGGCAGCAATACCATAAATAGGGGGAATAGGAAAAAAAATTAAACTTTTCTTATAGAATCAATAGCTTGTTCATAAATTTCCCCACCCACTGAAAAATGAGCAAACAAAATTTGCAAGTTCTGCAATATAAACTAAACAGTTAGAAATAGTAGGATAATATTGCCCAAAAAATTTATTTGTACCAATATAAAATTTTTCTAAAAAATCTACAAGCATTTAACATTAGCACAATTTGCATTTGTAAGGTGTTCATCATCATCACTTACATAAGCATTAAACTTTGAGTTTATGGGATTTCTATATTCATATGCAACAGCTAAACTTTCATACATGTAATTCCATCTAGTTGGACAAGCTTTTGGAACCTTTCTTTCTCTTAGGAAACAAATTCATCGCATCTTTTAAAATATTCTCTAAGTCTACTTATACGGTTTGAATAAACAAGCCAGTTAAGAGCCATTTTAACCTTTTCAATTTCAACAAATTTACCATCACCAACAATTAAATGGTACATATGACAAATAAATCTAACATGATAAATGTTATTAAATGTAGGATTTAGTGTAGTGGTAAGCAAGGCTACAAAATTAGTGTTACAAGTAGCATTATCCATTGAAATTGACATTATTTTATCACTAATACATGATATCTACAAATATCCATAACCGTGCTAGAAATAAACTACCATGTGTGACGTGATTAATTATTCTATACATCAATCCAATGACTGGTAAAAGTAATATAATCACAATCATTACCACTTCAACCAACATCAGTAGTAATAGCAACACGATAATGTATATGAGTAAATAAATAACGCAAATATTATTCATACTCATGTTAAATTTATAAATATCACTCTTTACGATTATGGATGAGGAATAGATTGAGCACTAGATTCACCACTCTAGCATTTTCCCTTATTTTTACTAAATATTATTTTTAACAAAAAATCTATCTTAACTAATCAAACAATACAAAGTAAAAAAAAAACAAACAAAACTATAATATTAAAACTAAGAGTTGGAACGAGTTTACCAAATTGACAAATAACTTAATGAAAATAATTATCGTTGAAGACTTGAAGACTTCAATTCACCAACTTCATAATTTTTTATAAATTGCAACAATAAAGTAGCCGATTATAGAAGAAAATCAGAGAGAGATTGAGGATTTGTTGAGAAATATTAAAGAGTGAGGGGGTATTTATAGTTGAAAATAGGAAAAAGTGTAATTATAAAAAGTTTGGGGTTAAAACAAAGTTCGAGGGGAGGGTAAATGGCTATTTTGTAAATAGCCAACGACTACTTTTTAAATGCCCTAATGCGCATATTGTTTTTAAATTTGGAGCCGATGGGCCCGTTTAGGACCGGTTGAACGAACCACTTCTCAACCGGTCACGGTCCCGATCTCGCAAGCCTCGCCTAAGGGACCGACCCACAACCCCAGCCCACCACCCCCGATCCCAATCCAATTCGGTTAGGACCATTTATATCACGACCTAAAAATCGATCCGGTCATGATGGCATCTATCGTGACACTAGGCCTGCCAACTTATTTCCCAAATACTCCATATTTCATTTAAAACTTAAGTAAAAACCATGTTTTTAACAGAAATTTGATTAAAGATATAAAGTAAAGATCAAAACAAGCACAAAGTACAAGCCCGACCTCGGGTGCCACTAATTCATGAGCAAAATACTATAACGGTTCAAAATAAAACAATACTAACATAGTATGAGAGTAGCCAACAAATACACTAAAAAGGAAGATAAGGAATGAGAAGGCGGGACTACGATCGCCAGGCAGCTACCTCGCTATCTCCAAGAAAAATCTACAACGGAAATGATCAGCAACCGCTACCGCGGCCCGAGACACCTGGATCTGCACACAAGGTGTAGTGGTAAATCTGAGTATACCAACTTAGCAAGTAAGAAGTCCAAATTATGGATTGACAGGTAGTGACGAACCAAACCTCAACAGGTAATACGTTTAAACTGTACAGAGAAAGTAGACATGCTTGAAGTTCAAGTAATAACTCAATAGTAAACAAATGCAGTCTAAACAGTACGGAGTATAAAGCTCAGGAAAAATCAATATTCCAATGCAGCACAGATAGCATGATCAATGTTCTGTGTACCTTTTATCACAAGTGCTCAACCAATCGGTACCGTATATGGCCATCCGGCCCAGGGAAGACCCCATCCCAGAATATATACACATCACTGACTGCAGTAATCCAGTAACGAGGAAGGCCATTCCATCCCTATGGAGAAGATCCATCTCCAGGTATAAATATATCGGACAAGATCCATGTCTAGGGAAGATACATCCCTCAATATCATCAACTGCGCTCACTTGGGGCGTGTTACAGTCTCCGAAGTGGCTCCTACAGCCCAAGCGCTATCATAATCACCAACATAACCTCTGCGGCGTACAACCCGATCCCATAACAATCACTCACAATTAGATTCTCGGCCTCACTTAGTCATCACTCTCCAGTCTCACACAAACAGGCTCACAATTCCACGATACTAGCCTGAACAATGATATGATGTGCCAAATAATAATAATTAAGATTGAAGCATGATATAAAAGACATGAAAAGTACTAAGTACAAAATATTAATGAAGCTAATGATATGATAACAATAAATGACCTCTTGGGTCGAAACGGTATTGGCGTGGAGCCTTAACATGATAATTAGCATGATTCAAAGCTTATTAACTTAATCACTAAGTGGTGCCATGGAATGATCCAGGCCGCAATTCTCATGGTGCACGCCCACACACCCGTCACTTGACATTTGCGTCACCTCAATAGTAATCATAGAACCATAGTTTGGGGTTTCGAACAGTTTGGAAGTTTTACTTACCTCAAGCCAAGCCAAACTCTATCCCGCGACGCCCTTGAATCTCGATTCGTCCTCTAAATACCTATAATCTAACAAAAATTAGTATATTATGATTAATATATGCTAAAGGAATGAAACATATACGAAAATTATCAAATTATCAAATTATCAAATTTAGACAAGCGGGGTTGCTCTGATGGTAAGCAACCCCCACTTCCAACCAAGAGGTTGTGAGTTCGAGTCTCCCCAAGAGCAAGGTGGGAAGTTCTTGGAGGTAAGGATGCGGGGGGTCTATTTGGAAAAAGCCTCTCTACCCTAGGGTAGGGGTAAGGTCTGCGTACACACTACCCTCCCCAGACCACATTAAGTGGGATTATACTGGGTTGTTGTTGTTGTTATCTCAAAAATCCCAAAATTGGCCAAACCGACCTCCGGGCCCACATCCCGAAATTTGATAAAAATAACATCACTACAATCCTTATCCTCCCACGAGTCCATTCATACCAAAAACATCAAAATCGGATGACAAATGGCCCTCAAACCTCCAATGCAAACTCTCTAATTTCAAGCCCTAATCTGCCAGTTTCTTCTTTCTCCATTAATTTCACGATTAAACAATAGAAAAATGGTCACAAATACAAGATACAAGGTCCAAGTAGCTTACCTCACTAAAAACACTTAAATTCCTCCTTGAAATTGAATTCTCAAAGCTCCAACTCGGCCAAAAATGGTGGATAAAAGGCTGAAATTTGCAAGTTTTATATAGCTTATGTCCAGCGATTTCGCACCTGTGGTCCATTTCTCGCACCTGCGGGACCGCTTTTGTGCTCCATTCAACTGCTTCTGTGGTTTTCACTTAATTCTCCTTAACCGCATCTGCGGCCCTTACCCTCACCTGCGGTCACGCATGGGCATTCCTTCTTCCGCACCTATGACTTCTGCCCTCTTCACTTGTGGCCGCATCTGTGGCTGATCCTCGCTTCTGCAATCATCGCACTTGTGGTCCCCTAACAGCAAGTGCGGTTATGACAGAACCAGCAACTTCAGTTGCATCCTCCAATTTTCAAACTTTCTGATAACCATCCAAAATCATCCCATGACCTCCGGGGCCTCAACTAAAAATACGAACAAGTCATATATCACTATTCAAACTTTTACAAATCCTCAGAACACTGAAAATAATGCCGAAACACCAAATCACCGTTGGATTCAAGCCTAAGGATTCCAAAACTTCCAAATTCTGCAAACGATCAAAAAGTCTATCAAAACTCATCCGAATGACCTGAAATTTGGCGCACACACCACAAATGACACAAAGGACCTACTCCAATTTCCGGAATTCCATTTTGACCCCGATATCAAAATTTCCACTACCAACCGGAAAACGCCGAAATTCCAATTTCGCCAATTCAAGCCTAACTCTACCCAGACCTCCAAAATACATTCTGATCACACTCCTAACTCCAAAATGACCTAACTAAGCTATCAGAACCATCAGAATTCACATCTGATACCTTTTACACATAAGTCAATATTCGGTTGACTTTTTCAACTTAAGCTTACTCATAAGAGACTAAGTGTCTCATACATCACTAAAACCACTCCGAACCCGAACCAAACAACCCAATAGATACCACAAAATATAGCTGAACAACATATAAAGAAGCAGAAATAGGGAAAATGGAGCAATAACTAATGAAACGACCGGCCGGGTCGTTATATCCTCCTTCTCTTAAACAAATGTTCGTCCTCGAAAGAGTCAAGAAACATACATGAAGCCTCAAATAGGTGATGATATCTGCTCCGCATCTCCCGCTCGATCTCCCAGGTAGCATCCTCCATGGGCCGACCTCTCCACTGCACTTTCACTGAAGCTATATCCTTGGATCTCAACTTTCAAACTTGACGCTCCAAAATAGCCACTGGCTCCACATCATAGGTCAAATCACCGTCTAACTGAACCGTGCTGAAATCCAAGACATGAGAAAGATCACCAGTATATTTCCAGAGCATAGAAAGATGAAATACCGGATGCACATTCGGCTAGCTGGGTGACAAGGCAAGCTCATAAGCCACCTCCCCAATCCTCTGAAGCACCTAAAAAGGCCCAATGAACCGATGCCTCAATTTCCCCTTCTTCCCAAATCTCATAACACCTTTCATGAGTGAAACCTTCAATAGAACCTTCTCCTCAACCATGTAGGGCATATCACGAACCTTCCTATAAGCATAAATATTTTGTCTTGACTGGCTATATGAAGCCGCTCCTAAATCACCTTCACTTTGTCCAAAGCCTCTTGCACCAAGTCTATACCCAAAAGCGTAGCCTCACCCGGCTCAAACCAATGAACTGGAGATCTTCATCGTCTCCCATATAAAGCCTCATATGGAGCCATTTGAATAGCTGACTGATAACTGTTGTTATATGCAAACTCCGCAGGCAGTAGAAACTGATCCCATAAACCCCCAAAATCAATGACACAAGCGTGTAACATGTCCTCCAATATCTGAATAGTGCACTCGGATTGCCCATCCTTCTGAGGCTGAAAAGTTGTGCTCAACTCAACCTGAGTTCCCAACTCTCGCTGCACGGACTACCAAACTGCAAAGTAAACTAAGTGATGGAAAATGGGACACCATGCAAGTGAACAGTCTCTCAGATATAAATCTCTACTAATCACTCTAAAGAATAGGTAGTACACAAAGGAATGAAGTGCGCGGACTTGGTCAGCCGATCCATAATCACCCAAATAGCATCGAACTTTTTCAAAGTCACGTGGGAGTCCAACTACAAAATCCATGGTGATTCGCTCCCACTTCCACTCTGGAATATCTATTAGCTGAAGCAAGCCACTCGGTCTCTAATGCTCATATTTCACCTGCTAACAATTAAGACATCGAGCTCAAACCCCACAATATCCTTCTTTATTCTTCTCCACCAATAATGTTTTCTCAAATCCTGAAACATCTTCATGGCACCCGGATGGATGAAATATTGTAAACTATGGGCCTCCTCAAGAATCAACACCCAAAGCCCATCTACATTGGGCACACATATCCTGCCTTGCATCCTCAATACCCCCATCATCGCTAATAGTCACATATCTGGTATCGTCATGCCGAACCCTATCCCTGAGGACAAGGAGGATCATCATATTGACTCTCTCTAATGCGATCAAACAAGGAAGATTGAGAAATCACACAAGCTAAGACCCGACTGGGCTCTGATATATCCAACCTCACAAATCGATTGGCCAAGGACTGAACATCAACTATGAAGGGTCTCTCACCAACAGGAATATATTCCAAATTGTCCATACGCACCATCTTCCTACTCAAAGCATCGACCACTACATTGGCCTTCCCCGGATAGTACAAGATAGAGATGTCATAGTCCTTTGGGAGCTCCAACCCTCTCCGCTGCTTCAAATTAAGATCTTTCTGCTTGAACAAGTGCTGGAGGCTACGATTATCAGTAAACACCTCACAAGACACACCATACAGATAATGCCTCCAAATCTTCAACACATGAATAATGGCAGCCAACTCTAAATCATGAACATGGTAGTTCTTCTCATGGGGCTTCAACTGACGAGAAGCATAAGGAGTCACTCTACCTTCCTCCATCAACGCACATCCAATACCAACTCTCGAAGCATCACAATACACTGTATATGAACCTGAAGCTGATGGCAAAACTAACATTAGAGCTGTGGTCAAGGCAGTCGTGAGCTTCTGAAAGCTCGCCTCAAACTCATCCGACCACATGAAAGGCGTACCCTTTTGAGTCAACTTTGTTAAGGGCGATTCTATAGATAAAAATCCCTAAACGAACTGATAGTAATAACCCGCCAAACCAAGGAAGATGTGAATCTCTGTGGCTGAGGACGATGTGGGCCAACTAAGAAACTGCCTTATCTTTTTCGGATCAACCTGAATACCCTCAGTAGACACCGCGTACCCAAAGAAAGCCACTGAACTGAGCCAAAACTCGCACTTGGAGAACTTTGCATAAAGTTTCTCCTCCCTCAACCACTATAAAACCACTCTCAAATGCTCCGCGTGCTCCTTCTGACTATGCGAGTACACCAGAATATCATCAATGAATACACCGGAAAACGAGTCGAGATAAGGCCGAAATACGATGTTCATCAAATGCATGAATGTTGCTAGGGCATTGGTCAGCTCAAAAGACATTACTAGGAACCCATAATGGTTATATCGGGTCCTGAAATCCATATTAAGAATGTCCGAGTCCTTGGTCTTCAACTGGTGATACCCTGAACGGAGATCAATCATGGAGAACACCCTCGCTCCCTGATGCTAGTCAAATAAATCATCAATACAAGGCAAAGGATACTTGTTCTTGATTGTGACCTTGTTCAACTTCCTGTAATCAATACACATCCTTATAGTTCCATCCTTCTTCTTCACAAATAGAACAGGCGCACCCTACAGTGACACACTAGGCTGAATGAAACCCTTATCGAGGAGTTCTTGAAGCTGCTCCTTTAACTCTATCGGTGCCATACGATATGGAGGAATAGAAATAGGCTGAGTTCCCGGCACCAAATTAATACCCCTATCCGGGGGAATGCCCGGCAGTTCTGTAGGAAACACATCTGGAAAGTCCCTCACTACCGGAACTAAATCAATAGTAGGAGTCTCTACACTTACATCCCTCACAAAGGCTAAGTAAAAAAGACAACCCTTCCCAACTATCCGATGGGCCTTCAAGAGTGAAATTACCCTACTGGGAACATGATCAGAAAAACCTCGCCACTCAATCCGTGGCACACCCGACATAGCCAATGTCACTATCTTAGCATGACACTCCAAAATAGTACGATACATAGATAACCAATCCATGCCCAATATCTTATCAAATTCCACCATACAAAGTAACAGAAGGTCCACTCGGGTATCCAAACCCCCAATAGTCACCACCCAAGATTGATGCAAGTGGTCTACAAAAATAGTATCACCCACCAGAGTAGATACACGAATAGATGGAACAAGGGGCTCATGGGGCGTATCCAAATAACGAGCAAAATATGATGCACATATGAAAAAGTGGAACTAGATCAAATAATACAGAGGCATCTCTATTGCAGATCGAGACAATACCTGTAATCACAACATCTAAAGCAATAACATCTCGTCTAGATGGGAGACATAGAAACGGGCCAGACCACTACCTGATCGACCTCCCCTTCTAGGCGACCCTTAGCTGACTGACCTCCACCCCGAGCTGACTGAGCGGGTGGGGAACTAACTGGTGCTGAAGCCGAAGGCTGACTCCTCAGATGGGATGAACCTCACATAATAAAAGGGCAAAACTTCTTGATATGACCCAAATATCCACAGTCGAAGCATCCTTTCCTGAAAAAGGATGATGGGGAATGAATGGAGCCCCGAGCACTGGGATAACCACTAGAAGAACTAGGCATAGATGAGCCTTGAACTGATGGTGCCTGAGTCGAACTCTAAGCTGGAAGGGCACTGAGAGACGAGTGACCCTGATGTGAACTGTGAGAACCATGACAGATGTTCCACCACGATGGCCCGAACGGGCTGGCTAAGCAAGTATGAATAGACGGCCTCTACCGTACTGAAACTGACCTCTCGAAGGAACACCACCAAAACTACTAGATCCCCGAGGCCTCTTGGCCTCTCTCTCAAGTCACTCCTGGCGGGGAACCGACTTTATCTCTTGAGCAATGTCAAACACCTCCTCAAAAGAATCACCAGATACCCTCTATCTGGTTATAAAAATTCGTAGCTGATAAGCGAGGCCATCCACGAATCTCCTAATCCTCTCTCTTTCTATAGGAACCAACCAAACATTATGACAAGATAACTCAGAAAACCTCATCCCATACTGCATCACAGTCATATCATCCTGAAGCAACTGCTCGAGCTGCATGTGCAGCTCCTCTCTACGGGAATCCGGCACATACTTCTCAAGGAAGAGAGCGAAGAACTGCTGCCAGGTAAGAGGTGCTGCACCAACAGGCCTACACCTCTCATAAGTCTCCTACCAAGTAAAGACATCTCCAGAAAACTGAAAAGTAATAAATAAGACCCCACTAGTCTATAGAATACCCGATGTACATAGAATCCTCTGACACTTGTCCAAGAAACCCTGGGCATCTTCGCCCTCTGCTCCACTGAAAGTCGGAGGCTGAAGTCTACCAAACCTCTCCAATCGACGATGCTCATCATCAGGCATAACTAGAACTATGTAATCCTGAGTAGGTGCAACCGGCTGGGCTGGTGGTGCCTCCGATGTTTGGAGTCCCTGAACAACCTACTCAGGTGTACGGGCGACGGTAGTCTGAGTGCCTCCCCCGGCCTGAGAAGTAGCTGCATTAGTAGTAACTGCGACTGCCTGAGCAAGACTAGTGAACACGGTTAGAATCTGAGCCAAGGTCTCCTAGATACCCGAAATAACAATAGGCACAATCGGTGCCTGGACTGGTGCTGCTGGAGCATCCCTCGCTGGAGCCTGATCATGAACTAGGCGGCTGGTGGATCTGCAGGTGCTACCCTAGCTGTTGTGCGGGCCACACCCCTACCCCTACCACTTCTTTGACCGCATCCTCGGCCCCTAGTGTCCCTAACTGGTAGTACTGTTGGTCGTCCGTCCTGACCAGTAGCACGTATCCTCACCATCTATGAGAGAATAAAATAATAGAAGTTTAGTACCAAAATCAATAGATTCGCATGACATGAATTCAAGAATGTGAAGTTTTCCAAAAGGTTCTGTAGTCTCCCGAAGATAAGTACAGACGTCTTCATACCGATCCATGAGACTCTGATAAATATGCTCATGACCCGTGAGACCTATGTAAACTAGGAACTGATACCAACTTGTCACGACCCCAAAACCGACCCGGTCGTGATGGCGTTTATCGTGAAACTAGGTCAGCCAACTTATTTCCTAAATACTTTATATTTCATTTAAAACTTAAGTAGAACCATGTCTTTAACAGAAATCCAATAAAAGATATAAATTAAAGATCAAAACAAGCAAAAAGTATAAGCCTGACCTCGAGTGTTACTTAGTCATGAGCAAAATACTATAACGGTTCAAAATAAAACATAACATAGTCAGAGAGTAGCCAAAAAATACACTAGAAAGGAAGATAAGGAATGAGAATGAGGGACTGCGACCGCCAGGCAGCTACCTCGCTATCTCCAAGGAAAATCCACAACTGAAATGATCAGCAACCGCTACCGTTGCCCGAGACACCTGGATCTGCACACAAGGTATATGGGGTAACGTGAGTACACCAACTCAATAAGTAACAAGAACAAACTATGGACTAACAGGTAATGACGAACCAAAACTCAACAGGTAATACGTTTATATTGTACGGAGAAAGTAGACATGCTTGCAGTTCAAGTAATAACTCAATAGTAAATAAATGCAGTCTAAATAATACGGAGTATAAAGCTCAGGAAAACTCTATGTTCCAATACAAAGATAGTATGATCAATGGTTCGTGTACCTCATCTCACAAGTGCTCAACTACTCGGTACCGTATATGTCCATCCGACCCACGGAAGAACCACCCTGGAATATATACACATCACTGACCACAATCATCCAGTACCAAGGAAGTCTATTCCAGCCTTATGGAGAAGATCCATCTCCAGGTATAAATACTTCAGACAAGATCCATGTCCAGGGAAGATTCATCCCTCAATATCATCAATTGCGCTCACTGGGGGTGTGTTACAGACTCCGAAGGGGCTCCTACAACTCAAGCAATATCATAATCATCAACATAAGTATTGCGGCGTACAACCTGATCCCATAACTATCACTCACAATCAAGCTCTCGGCCTCACTCAGTCATCACTCTCCAGTATCACACAGAGAGCTCAAAATGTCATGATACTAGCCCGAACAATGATATGATGTGACAAATAACAATAATCGAGACTGAGGCATGATATAAATGCATGAACAGTACTTACTACAGAATATCAATGAAAATAATGATATGACAGCAAGAAATGACCTCTCGGGTCGAAACAATATCGGCTTGAAGCCTTAACATGATAATTAGCATGATTCATAGCCTATTAGCTTAATCACATAATCACAACACACATATCAGCAACAATGAGTCACTAAGCAGTTCCATGGAATGATATAGTCCATGATTCTCACGGTGCACGCCCACACGTCCATCACTTGGCATTTGCGTCACCTTAATAGTAATTATAGAACACATAGTTCGGGGTTTCTAACCCCGAGAACCATGTTTGGAAGCGTTACTTACCTCAAGCCAAACCAAACTCTAGCCCGCGACGCTCTTGCCTCTTGATTCGGCCTCCAAATTCCTGGAATCTAATCAGTGTATTATCATTAATATACTCTAAAGGAATGAAACCCATACGAAAATTATCAAATTAACTCAAAAATTCCGAAATTGGCCAAATCCGACCCCCGGGTCCTCGTCTCAAAATTCGATAAAAATCACATCACTAGAATCCTTATCCTTCCTTGAGCACATTCATACCAAAAACATCAAAATCGGACCCCAAATGGCCCCTCAAATCTCCAATGCAAACTCTCCAATTTCAAACCCTAATCTCCCAATTTCTTCTTTAATTTCTCCATTAATTTCATGATTAAACAATGGAAAAATGATCACAAACACAAGATACAAGGTCCAAGTAGCTTACTTCACTGAAAACACTTAAATTCCTCCTTGAAATTGAATTCTCCATGCTCTAACTTGGCCAAAAAAGGTGGATAAAAGACTGAAATTTGCGATGTGAGGTTTATATAGCTTCTGCCCAGCAATTTCGCACATGCGGTCCATTTTTCGCACCTACGGGACCGCTTCTGCACTCCATCCAACTGCTTCTAAGGCTTTCACTTAATTCCCCTTAACCACATTTGCGGCCTTTACCCACACTTGCGGTCACGCAGCTGCGTTCCTTCTTCTGCGCCTGTGGCTCCTGCCATTTTCACTTGTGGCCGTATCTACGGATGATCCTTGCTTCTGCGATCATTGCACCTGCAGTCCCCTAACTGCAAGTACGGTTATGGCAGAACCAGCAGCTTCATCTACATCTTCCAAATTCCAAACTTTTCGGTAACCACCCGAAATTATCCAGAGGCTTCTGGGACCTCAACCAAAAATACAAAGAAGTCATATATCACTATTCAAACTTATACCAATCCTCGGAACACTCAAAATAATGTCGAAATACCAAATCACCCTCGGATTCAAGCCTAAGGATTCCAAAACTACCGAAATTCGCAAACGATCAAAGAGTCTATCAAACCTCATCCGAATGACCTAAAATTTTGCAGACACGTCACAAATGACACAACAAACCTACTCCAATTTCCAAAATTCTATTCCAACCCCGATATCAAATTTCCACTACCAACCGAAAAATGCCGAAATTTTAATTTTACCAATTCAAGTTTAATCTACCACAGACCTCCAAAATACATTCTAATTACGCTCCTAAGTCTCAAATCACCTAAAGAAGCTATCCAAACCATCAAAATTCATATCCGAGACCTTTTACACATAATTCAATATTCGGTTGACTTTTCCAACTTAAACTTGCTCAAAAGAGATTAAGTATCTTATACCTCTCCAAAACCACTCCAAACTTGAACCAACCAACCTGATACCACATAATAAAACTGAACAATACATAAAGAAGCAGAAATTGAAAAAATAAAGAGGTAACTCATGAAACGACTGACCGGGTCGTTACAGTTTAGGCCCACCGCTCATATGGGCTTATGTTCCTGGGATGGACCCAGCCCTATTCGACCCACATGCCACCTTATCCGAGTTCTTCAAGTACGAAATTGAAAATGAAAGACAAAACCTCGAGCTGGTATTTTTCTGCCTAGCAATACCGCACCTGCGGTCCACTGATCGCTTCTACGATGTCGTACCTGCAAAAATTTCATCGCAGGTGTGGATTTCACTTAAAAATTCAGGCCTCGCTCTTGTGGCCTCAAGACCACATATGCGTCCATCGCAGGTGTGAAAATCCATCGCACATGCGGCTCCCTCTGGCACATTGGCCCAGCTGCCCGCATCTGCGATCCTCGCAAATGCAGAAACATCTTCACACCTGTGACTCCTGCCCAGCTCGTCCTTGGCTGCTTCTGCGAATCCTCCTTCGCTTCTGCGGGCTCCCCAACGTAGGTGGAAACACGTAAACCAACAACTTCAGCTACACTCCTTCAACTCAAAACAATCCCATAACTACCCGAAATCACCCCGAGGACCTTGGGACCACAACCAAACATAGCAACACGTCCCATAATATCATACAGACTTAGTTGAACCTTCAAATCATTCAAAACAATCTCAAAACACCAAATTATCCTGAGATTCAAGTCTAAGAACTTCTAAATTCCACAAACGATGTCGAAACCTACCAAACCACGTCCGAATGACCTCAAATTTTTCATACAAGTCAAAATGACACCACGAACCTACTCCAACTTCCGAAAACCCAATCCGACCCCGATATCAAAATTTCCACTGCCGACCAAAATCGCCAAAATTTTAACTTTCGCCAATTCAAGCCTAATTCTACCACGGACCTCGAAATCACATTCTGGATGCGCACTTAAGTCCAAATCACCTAATGGAGCTAATGGAACTATCAAAATTTAAATTCGAGGTCGTTTACACATAAGTCAACATCTGGTCAACTTTTCAAACTTAAGCTTTCAATTAGGAGATTATGTGTCTCAATTCACTCCGAAATCACTCTGGACCCGAATCAACTAACATGTTATATCATAATATAGCTGAAGAACACAACAAAAAGTAGGAAATGGGGAACGGGGCTATAACTCTCGAAACGACCGGGCGGATTGTTACAAGATTGGACTGATTATAGTTTTCATGATGATTTTTACTATGTGTTTAATTTCTTTATTAAGCTATCTTTATGACATATGTGCTTTTTCTTTCTTTTGGAACTTAATTAATGAAAAGAGTGTTCTTTATCTTTAATTTCTTTGTCATTTCTTGAAAGAGTAAGTGTTAATTGAACTAGTTACTGTATAGTGGTTCTCTTATTATTTTATGTCGGTCATTTTCTGTTTGGTTTCCGTTAAAAGTGCTTTAACTTTTACTGCTATGTTATTATGCATAAACGCTACTACACATTAAACTTGTTGCATTTTTTTCCTTTTGGATTTTTTTATGAAGTGTTTAATTTGCTATTTCTTAAAAGCGTACGTGTTAATTGAACCCGTTATTATATGGTGTTTATCGAAAGCGTAAGTAATATGCTTTGTAGCTCTTTATTACTATAAAAAATGAATACCTGGTTCTTAATATGGAGTTCATACGTGTGTGAATAAGAAGTTATTAAATTTATTACAAAATCTGAAGATGTCTCATAAAGCTCTTTTTCTGCCATTTATCACAAGCCTGAGAAGAAAAAATTAATACATTTTAATGAAAAAGAAATAGAAAACGACCGACATGAAATAATAAGAGAACCACTATATAGTAACGGGTTCAATTAACACTTATACTTTCAAGAAATAGCAAATTAAACACTTCATAAAGAAATCCAAAAGAAAAAAAGCAAGTTTAATCCGTAGTAGCTTTTATGCATAATTACCCTATCAGCAAAAATTAATACACTTTTAATGAAAAGCAAACAGAAAACGACCAACACGAAATAATAAGAGAACCACCGTATAATAACGCATGGGTGGCTCAAGGGGAGGTTAGTAAAGGGTTTGTTTTAGGCCCCTAAATTTTGGGGACCCAAAAATATTTTTAATTGTGAATTTACTATCTTATTTTTGTTTAAACAGTATTGAAGTTTATATATAAATAAATAAAAAGAATACAAAATCCTTATAAAAATGGAAAGAAAGATTATCTATTTATTAACAATAAAAATATTTTAGAACTTTGAATTAAGATACTCAAATCTTCATATTGATAAATAGCGTTTTTTTACAATAAGATTCAAGATAACGAATTGTAAATACGTGGTTAACATCTTGCTAACTTGAATTTTCGTACCAATCTGAATATTAATATTATATTTTATAAGATAACTATACTGTAGAAAGAAAGAAAGAAAGAAATGCAATATTAATATTATATTTTACAAGATAACTATACTATAGACAAAAAAGAGAAAAAATTAAGGCCCTTTATTAAAATTTGACTTTAGGCCATGAGTTTTATTGAGACGCATTTGTAATAACGGGTTCAATTAACACATATGCTTTCAAGAAATGATAAAAAAAATTAAAGAAAAAGAATACTTTTTCCACTAATTAAGTTCCAAAAGAAAGGAAAAATGCTTATTGCATAAAGACAACTTAACAATGAAATTAAACACATAGTAAAAATCATCATGAAAACTATAATCAATCCAATCTGGACGATTAACCACTACAAAATACAGGGGTTTAGTTCATACAAGAAAGAAAATAAAGAAATAAAAATATCTTAAATCTTGAGTCACAATAAAAGCGAAGGAAGAAAGCTTCCTAAAGAAATGAAACATTCAACCAGTAAATCTCCAAAATACGCATGAAAATTAAATTTTGATTTTTGATCTTAACTTGAAATGAGAAAATATTTGGATTTTGAAAGAAGCTGAGAGGGTGAGAGCGAATAATGAAACGCACACAAATGATGAATTTGGCTTTCTATTTATACATTTAGAATTTCATTTCTCATTCTCCCTACGTGCCTTGAAGGTTTTCTGTTTTCAATTTAACCGTAAACAGAAAGGGCAAACTGTAATTCTTTTGCCATCAATGCTTGTAATTCTATTGTCATCATGTAATTTATAATTATTTAATGCTTTTATTTTAAATAAAAAAATAGTACCTAATATTACTTATGTATATATATGTATATATGTATTTATCATACACTAAAGTTTGATTGGTTTGTATATGACTAATTCTATTTTCTTATTGTCATCAAGGAATAAGCATATGATTGAAAATATGTATCGTGCACATCTTTATTCGCCTTAATGAGTGTCATCGTGTACGTCTTTGCTTCACTGTTATTACTTCACTTTATCTTGTTCGTTTTAAATTTTTAGAATTCTGTTGGTGATTATGAAGAGCATATTTGGGCTCTTCTTTTTGGCAGCATGAGATTTTAACAATTTATAGACTTTCAAATAACTACTGTTATTAGTATGAAAAGGTGAAAGAAACAACAATCTTAGTCATCACTGACAAGGTGCAAGTAATGGGTGGTATATTAAGAGCAACTTTATAGCATTCATATAACACTTGGAGTTTATATTTACTATTCTTGAGATCGCAGTTATAGTATAAGAAATGTTTTATGAGAACTATATTGAATACTAACTGTTAGAAGTTAAAAAGATTTCAATTTGAGAACTATAATGAATACTAACGGTTAAAAGTTGAAAAGATTCCACTTTGAATAACTCATCATTCACTTGATATCATAAGTCAAGTGAAATAGGATCTGTCGAGACTCGGTGTCACAAGCTGTGGGTAACTAATAGAGTATACAGGAATAATAGATCTGTCCTACTATCTGAAACAGAATAGACAGTCAAAAGTAAGAGAAACTCCACCAAGCTCACCGTGGAAGTCTCAGACTAAGATCAGGACGCACATCGGTCTGATAGCTAGATGAACCTGCCTCAGAGCCTGTACAACTAAATGTAGAAGCATAGTATGAGTATATAAACAATATGTACCCAGTAAGTATCCCGTCTAATCTCGAAGAAGTAGAGACGAGAGGTCGACTTGATACCTACTAGGATCAATTAATATAATATGAGGTTATGTCAGGCATGAAGGTCACAATTAGATAACAGTTGAAATAAGAATTTATAAATCATGTCATTTTCATATCACAGTTAATCATTTACATTTCAAATCATTTATCAGAAAAGTCATCAATAATAATTCACCTAAATATCATGCGCACATTATGCCGAGGTCGACGGCTTGATCCAACAGAAAAGAAATTGTACACTGCCAGAGGGTCGAATGGCGCGAATCATAGATGTATCTATTTCTACCGAGACGATCGACCCGATCCACAAATATCAATTATCAACAGAAAAATACAAGAAGGTGCATTTATATTCAAATCAACTCATACAAGTGCCCAACCATACATATGTTCATTTCCAATTATCTAGCATATCCAAAATGATCACATTAGCAGGAAGATATATAACATTTTGCAAATATAGCATGATACGGGTCCTAAACTACCCGGACATTTAGCATGATAGTAGCTACGCACGGACTCTCATCACCTAGTGCATACGTAGTCCCTGTATTTAGTGGCAAATTATATAATTATTACTCTTATGGGGACAATTCCTCTTACAAGGTTAGAAAGGAGACTCACCTCGCTCCAAAGTGCACTTCCAATATCAAGAATGAGCCCGAACTCTCAATTTGGAGCCGAATGATCCAAAACTGGTTAAATGGGGGTAAGAACTAGTCAATACAAGCTCACAAGATCACATTCCAACTATTAACACAATTTCCCAACCTTAAACACGAGTTTCCTAAAATCCGACCCCGAGCCCACGTGCCCGGATTCCGAAACTTTTCGAAGAAAGTGTTGTTCTTTGTAACCTAAGGATCAATAATATAAAATTTCTACTTCATTTTGTAACCAATTTCGTGGAAAAATCTAAGTTTTACCAAAACCCTAGGTTTTGCTCTAACCCCATGATTTTACCTTAATCTTAGTATATTAATCTACCTAAGACACAAGTATTAAACTAGGAATAGGTAGAATAAACTTACCTCAAGATGCTAAGTGGTAGGCTTCTCTCAAAAGCTCCAAAATTGCCCGATGGAGGAGTGAAAATGGAAAAAATAACTTAGAACTCATATTAAATGAAGCTCACTGCTTCAGCGATTTCCGCATCTACGGTCAGGGGACCGCATATGCGATCCCGCTTCTCCAAAAAGAAGGCTGCATTTGCGAAATTGTCCCAAGAGAGCTGGGACCGCTTCTGCGGTCTTGAAGCCGCTTCTGTGGCTAAGATGCCGATTCTGCAGCTAAGAGGCCACTTTTGCGATTTTGGCCTGACTGGCCATGGGCCGCATCTGCGAGTGACGGCCGCTCCTGTGGTCTCGCACCTGCAGCTGACCAACCGCAGGTGCGATTATGACATCAGCTGAAGCTTCAGCACCTCTCCAATTTTTCAAACTTTACTCGAGCCTCGTCCAATTGATGCTCGGGGTTCCCGAGCCCCGCTTGAACTTACCGACAAGTCTAAAATCATGAAACGGACTTGCTCGAACCTTCGGAACGCACGAAACAACACTAAATCTAAGAGTCACCCCCTAAAACCAATTGAATCAAATTTATGAACTTCAAGTTCTTAATTCTCCTCTACCGAGTTGAAACGCATTTAAACTACTCGGATTGACAACAAATTCTGCAGCAAGTCTTAAATGTTATGTTGGAACTGTATCGCGCTCCGGAACCAACACACGAGCTCGATGCTCATGTGATCAATTACTATTTCGTTTCCTTAAATCCTTATAATTTCAGTTTAACAATTTCCAATACAAATTCATTACTTGGTCTAGGGACCTCAGAATTCGATTTCGGGCTTACGCTCAGGTCCCATATTTTCCTACGGACCCTCTAGGACCGTCAAAACATAAATCCGGGTCCGTTTGCTAAAAATATTGACCAAAGTCAAACTTAGCCTTTTAAGAAAATCTTAAGGAATCAAGTGAGCCTATTTCAACCCAAACTCTTCCAAAACCCGAACCAATCATCCCTGCAGGTCATAAATTAGTTAAAGCAAGCACAAGGTTTTATTTAGGGGAACGGGGTTCTGTTGGCCAAGTTCAGGTGAAGTTTTGAAGAATGACAAATGAACTCAGTCATGGACCAGGTCAATCATATGAGACACAGTGTTTATCAACCTATACATGTGAGATGCACGTGAAGAAGATAAGTCTCAAGGATCAAGCGACAATATCTTTTGAACTGATTGAAAAGGTTGTATATTGGATGAGGAGAGGAAGTCTCCTTATAGGAAGAGGACACAATCCGGATAAAGGATAGGGTTGGAGTTTGTATTGTTCAAGGACTAAACTTTGATGGAAGATCAGCAATTGAGTCTCAATCAAACTCAAATTACTAACTCATTAAATAATAGGGATTATTCTCTTTTATAGGCATTGCACAAATACAGAAGTTAAACTAAATTGAGAGCAAAAGAGCGAGGCAATTTTTCAAGCAATTTATTTGAGATTCAAATGTGCATTCCTGAAGCTACTTGAACGAGATAGAAGAACCAGTTCCATTGTGTTTATTCTTATTCTAGTTCAATAGTAGTAGGTGGTTTGAAGTTGTACATTTCTAGTTTTCATAGATACAATTGTATTAGGTACTTTGAGTATTCAAGTTAGAGTTAACTTGAAGGTGTCGTAACAGTTGAAGTTGTGTGCCACACTGGGATTAGAGTTAATCCTTAGGTTTATAAGAGTTTTGTAAATGCTGTTTTGGCTCAGTGATTTTAGTGGATGTTTGGGAAAATCCTACTGAGTAGTATGTCGTGGTTTTTTCACCTTTTTAGCTAGGTGTTTTTACATAAAAACCTCTGTGTTCTTTATTTTCTATACTTTTAATTCCGCAGCAGAAGTAGTTAGAACACCTAGAAGAACCAGGTTCTTCTAGATCAAAAATTCGGTACCATACAAATCACCCCCTTCTTATGTGGTATTGACGTTTAGAACATTAATTGGTATCAGAGCGGGTTATTCTTGAAGAGGCTAACACCTTAGGAAAAGATCAACATGAGTGCACCACCTAGGAACTGGGAAGGGTAATCCACTGCCAAGCCTCCACTTTTCAATGGATAGTATTATTGTTGGCGGAAGAACAGGATGAAAGATCACATCATAGGAGAAGACTATAAACTTTGGGACATAGTCACTGATGGTCCTTTAGAAACCACAAAGAAGAATGAGGAAGGAGTGGATGCGCCAAAGACAAGGGCTGACTGCACTGCTGAAGACCTGAAGAAGTGGGAGAAAAATGCTAAGGCCAAGAAATGACTTGTATGTGGACTAGGTCCAGATGAGTACAGTAAGATTCAAAGCTATACTACTGCTTAGGAGATATGAGACAATTTGCAAGTGGCTCAAGAAGGAACACCTCAAGTAAAAAGATCCAAAGGAACACTGCTATATTCTCAATATGAGAACTTTACTATGAAGGAAGGAGAAACTATCCAAGAGATGTATACAAATGAACTTAAGTCTCTTGGAAGAATTATTATTGAAGAAGACAAGGTTGAGAAAATTCTAACAAGGGTTCTGCCAGTCTCATGGGAAAGCAAACTCACCGCCGTTCAGGAATCCTAGAATATTGCTACTCTTAGACTGGATGAACTAATTTGAAATCTTACTGCTATGAACTGAGAAGGCAAACCATGAAGATGGATACACCCAAGAAGGAGAGAAGCCTAGCTCTCAGAATTGCTGAAGGTTCAGATCTGGAAGATGATGAGATATCAATGATCACCAGAGATTTCAAAGAGTACCTGATGAGAGGAAAGTGTTCTTTAAGAGGTACAGCCTTTAACAAGTCAAGAGCTCCTGAGAAACAAACCAATGGGGGTTGCTACAAATGTGGTAAGACTGATCACATGATCAAGAACTATCCTCAATGAGAAATTGAGGGGAAGAAAAAAAGGGCTGAACGAAGGAACAAGGTCAACCAAAAAGGAACAAAGGTTCAACCAAGGCCGTAGTTGCTGCTTGGGGAGAAACCTCAGATGATGACTCAGAAGATAAAGCTGAAGAAGAGCAAGCACTGATGGCCATCAGAGAATCGGATGATGAACAAGAGGTAAGTATTCTTCATCACAAAGACAAGATAAAATTTTTGTCTAAAGAAAGGTTGGCTGAGCTGTTACTAGACTTCATTGAGGAGTCTGAGATAATCAACAATGAGAAGGAGGTTCTGTCTAGGGAATGTGTGATCCTAAAAGCAAAATGCAAAAGTCTAGAATCTAGGGCTAATGAAAGTAATAACACAAATGCTGAGTTGAAGAACCAGGTTCTTGAACTTGATAACAGTGTCCTAGAACTTAGATCTGAAAACATAAAACTGAAACTAGGAATAGGAAAGAAGAAAGCTGATCACACTTATCTCACTTTAGAAGAAAATTTGGGAAAAATGAAAGATGAATTGTATAAGAAAGATGAATTCATCAAAGTCCTAAAGGAAGATCTAGGAAAGGTGAAACATGAACTAGACAGAACTTGCAAGTGGAACAAGGCTTCTGATTGTCGACGCCCCCTTTTTCTAAAGAGCGAAATCGGGTTCACGACATTTAGGAGGACAACTCTTTTCCCACTTTGGGAATTGGGTTTTGAGAGTTTGGAGAGTTGCCACCTAATGATTGTAGTGCAATAGGACACTTTAAAAGAAATAAAGATAAAACACCAGAGTTCAGGTAAGGGCTTGAAATTATCTCGAGGGGAAGGTGTTAGGTACCCCTCAAGATCCACTAGTGTGGTTCCCAGCCATGCTATAATTATGACTTTAAATTCAAGCAAACAAATAAACAAACAAGCATTGCAAACATGGAAAACAGTTACAAACAAGAATGTGAAAAAGGATTTAGAAGTGCTAAAATTTGGAAGGAAATAATTTTTGTGATTAAAGAAGAGATATACAAGTAAAGGAAAGGGGTTAAATAATTGGTACAAGTAACTTAAAAGAAGTACAAGGAACGGAAGTTGAAGACTAGACAGCTTTTAAAAATTCTGAAAAAATTATTAAACTAATAAAGAGGAAAGGGGGTCCTAGGTTTATACATTACATGGATCATTCTCACAACACCGGCACCTGATTGTACGCATAGTGTTATTGTGTAATCATCATCTCCATGTCTGCCCTTTCCACCCCGTTAAGGTATTGGAGAACGAAATGGTATCATTTGCCTATTGCATGCTATTACCCATCCCAAACTATCAGTCCCGGGGTATTAGGACTTCTAAGCCTAAAAGGGGAAGAAAGGGATGGGGCCTTTATGGAGTTTAAAGGACAAAAATTCTAATCGACATTCAAAAAGCAAGTAACAAGTAGGGGGAATGAACAAACAAACAGAAAAGGCTCACATAAACCCCCATAAATCAGATAACATATAGTTTGGCATGCCTTTACACATACTGGTTTGGTCTTTAAAAATTAATAATTAAGCAGCGGGCGGATTAGTTCAATACATACGTTTAGACAGGAAGCCCGCATTAGGCAACTTGGATACAGTTGTCAGGTATTAAGGTACTTTAAGCGAGTGATTTAAAAATACTGATTTCAGAAAAGTAGTCTAATGTAGAAGAATTTTAAAAAGAGAGTGTGGACTGCAGTAAATTGAGAAATGAGTAAAAGAATGATCAGATTGTTCGAGCATAAAACACAAAAATGCTTGCGAAAGCGTTTCATAGACAGAAATATCTAAGGAAAAGTAAGCCGCAGAACAGTTTTAAAAAGACAGTTTCAGGGACTGAGTAAAACGTTTAGGCAGAATATTTATAAAGAAACCGTTTCAGAAAGAGATGCAGATTTGAAGAACTTAAAAGTATACTGGTTCAAAGGGTTTTATTAAAAGATTGGGGCTTTTGAAAACGTTACTGAATTAAGATGTTTAAAGACCAATTAATAGACTCTTATTGCTTAAAACGAATCAGTCAAGTTTGATGCAAAGTCCTATAGGCATGATATCTATTTTTGATTTTTTAAAGCCTGTTATTGAACTTGTAAAAGATGATTGTGTTAATTAACCCTACAGTTTGCCTAATGCATATGCATTCCTTATAGGAATGATTTCTATATGCATTGATTACATGAACGTTAAGTCCTATCGGCAAGATCTCTAGTGATTTGCGATATGATTAAACATTAAACCTTATAGGCAGAATTTCTAGATGACTTGCAGCATAATTAAACGTTAAACCCTATAGGCATGGTATCTATGGTGACTTTGAATCAGAAATATTGGACAATCCTATAGGCAGGATTTCTAGTAAGAAAATTAAAGTCCTAAAGCCATGATATCTACCCTTTATTGATGCAAGAAAGTAAAAATCCCTCCCACACCCTTTTACTATATTCCCCAAGTTTTATACAAAGATTGTTACAAACTCAATAAATCAAACTGGAAATTAAAGATACATCAAAAGCTAACAGTTGGATCCAAGCAGCCTAATTCAATCTTGATTTCCAATAACATGTGTTTAACCAACTCCGAAATCCAGATTTCCAAAGCCTTCTCTTTATCAAGGGTGTTTCCAAAGTTCCAAGGAATTTCAGGAATTACCGGCATTGCTTGCACCCAAGATACCCATTTATGAATAGAGTGGTGCAGTGTGGAATAGCCAGCCCTCAGGCATCCAAGTTCAGAAGGAGCTCAAGGGTCCCAAAGCATGGCTTGCAAGAGAGGGGTAGAACTTATAGCTAGGAGTAAGTGCAAAGTGAAATGGGAATTAGGAGGCCATGACAGGTGGTGGTCATACCTAGCCATAAGGTAGGCTGGCACACCCCTGACCATTTGTTTGGATGAACAAGTTAGGAGCAGACCTTTTGAAGGTCAGACAGAGGTCTGGATAGCGATTAGGACACTATCATACTTAAGTCAAGGCTCAAACACATAATGGGAAAATGGGAAATGGGAATTGGTCGAGTTAAGGAGTTCAAAGAACCCAGTTCAAGGTCATAGACAGCAATATTGGGGTGCTGCTATGCCCTGAACATAAACTCACATACAAAAGGGGTGAAGGGGAAGGGAATTCATAAAGCATCAGATTCACAACAAACAAACGATTGCACACATTATTTAAATAATGGACTGTAAAGGAAAGGGGAAACAAATGGGAAGAATTAAACACATTGTTGTTGAGGCATGCAAACTAATTGAGACACACCAGTATTAGAAGCAAAAGAGTGCAGAAGAAAGCAAACACAGTCCACAACAGTGCAAGTATCAGAAAGAGAGAGAGTATAAGTGAGAGCAAATTGTGAACTCAGATTATTCTGTGTTCGTGTGTGTTCAAAGAGAAAGGAGGAGAGTATTTATAGTGTAAACGCAGGCAGAAAAATAAGGCAAGGATTGCAGTCCAGCAATAATTAGGGGAACAAGTGTCAATTAAAATCAAATCAGTATCAAAAACTTCCTTTAATTAAGGAATTAAAATCAAACGATAACATGCAAGTGCTAAATAAGGAAAGAAATCACGCAGGGCTGGACATGAAAAATAAGGAAATATTTTCAGCACAGTACAGGTACATAGCAAGTAATAGAGGCTAGGTTTATCAGACTCTAGTCAAGGAAAGGTTTGTAAGAATTCCATGGTAATGTAATTAAGGTAATGTGGATTAAATCGAAAGGAAAATATTTCAACCAGTCCAAGAAATCAAGGGAAATCAATACAATAACGAGAATAATCAATTCAAGAGTGTAATCAGAATTACACAAAGAGACTTGAAATCAGTCCATAATCAAAGGTTATTTTGAGAGGGAAATTTAACCTATAAAGAGTGCATAAGCATTAAGCATGTGAGGCTGGATTTAAGACAAAGAAAAGTGTCATGCAATCAAAAATCAGTGAGTAGAGGACTATAGGAACGGGGTAGTCATCTTAGAGAAGAGGGGATCATCAAATAGCATGAAAAGGGTCGAGTGAAAATCATAGATGAGTTTGACAAGTAGCAAGAGCTTAGAACCAAAAGAATTACATGCTAAAGTAAAAGAATCAGATCGAGCAATCTCGGACAGACGAAGAACTTCAGGAACTCAAACAGACTCCCAAAGAACTAGGGTTTTCTAGAATCAATTAGATTTAGAGAAAAATAAGAAGATAAACACATAAACAACCTCAGAATCTCAAATAAACCCTAAAATTAGGGCTTTCCACTCAAGCAGTAAATCAAACGAACACCAATATGTAGACTTAAAAATCAAACACATTCAAAAGAAATCAGGGCTTTCCATCACCAATTAAACCTAAAGATGCTAAGCAGATGAATGAAACAAAACATTTAAAAGACAGACTCAGAAACCCTAATTTAAAATCAAAGAGTTTTGAAAAGGAGATTTTGGGGAAACTGCTTTAAATATCACACACAGCATAGATCTAGCACAGATCTAAATGAATAAAACGAAAAAGAACCTTGAATAGGCTAGGGTTTCTGAGAACCCTAAAGGACGAGAAAGGCTTGGAAGTCATGATACTAGATCTGAGTTGATAAGGCCAGAACTAGGCTCAGGAGGCTAAGATACACCGGAGCAGGGCTGGAAATGGACGGAAACCTCAAATCGGTGAAGGTTTGAGTGACTTCGTTGAGGTCAGCCCTCGAAACTTCGAATATCCAAGGTTTACTGGTGAGGATAGGTGAGTACCAACTATCCATGGCTTGGGAAGCCATGGATTCCGGTGACCGGTGGTTGAAAAGGGGTAAGAGAAGATTAGGGTTCCGGAGAGTTCGAGAGGATTTGAGGGAAAAAGAGTATCCAAAGGCGGCTATCAGAAGAGAATGAGGGATTAGGGTAGGGTTAGGCGGATTCAAAAGGAAAGGGGTGATCTGGACCGTTGATCAAAATGATCAACGACCTGGATTAAAAGGTAATCCGGACGGGTTAGATAAATGGGTTATTGGGTTGGGTTAAATGGGATTGGGCTGGTCCGATTTTGGGTTTGAAATTGGGTCTGATTGGGTTTAAGATTAAAACGAAATTGAGACTATAATTGAAATGAAATGTGGCCAAAATTGAAATAGCCAGTTTTCCCATGTTATTTTATAAAAATAGTAAAAATAATTTTAAAAGAAAATTGAAGAAGCTAAACCAATTAATAATACATATGTATTAATTAAAAATACTGGAACTAATTTTACAATTATAAAACACTATTAATAGTAAAATAGGCTATAATTTCATTTATATGCAATTAGCCTTTAAAAAATAACGAGCAATTTTGTAAAAAATGTATAAAAATCACCTTAATTATATTTTGGTGTAAATATGAGAATAAAAATAAATTATTCACCAAAATGATGGTTCTGGGAATAATTATTGGATTTTGTATTGTTAAAATAGATAATAAATTAATTTTAAAAATTCTTAAAATTTGGGGAAAATACTAAAATACTTGGGTTTGCTTATATATGCATGTATATGTCATTTTGAAAGTATTTTGGGTGTATAAAATATATAGGGAAAAATTGGGTATCAACACCGATGCACTCTCCTAGCTGCAAGAGCATCATAGTAGCAATAAAAGAGGACTTGGCTATGGGACTCAAGCTCCAAAACGGGATCCTAAAAGCAAGTACCTCACACTTCCTGAAAATAAAATATGCACACACTATGGCAAGACTGGCCATTACAAAAATGAATGTAATGCAAAAAAAAGGCCAGTCAAAAGAATAAAGCCTTTGTTCAAGAGAAAACCAAGTTGCTTGGGTGGGCAAGAAGGAATTTGATTCATCCTTTTGCCTATGGAAAGGGACCCAAACTAGTTTGGATTCCTAAGACTAACCCCCTGATTTTCTTTTGCAGGTCCAAGTGAAAGGGATGAGCCAAATATGCTACATGGATAGTGGCTGCTCAAAACATATGACTGGGAACAAGGACCAGTTCCTTTCACTTGAGGACTTAAAAGGAGGTAATGTCTCCTTTGGAAATGGAAAGAAAGGTAACATCATTGGGGTTGGAAAGGTAGGCAAGACAGATTCTCATTCCATAGAGAATGTCTACCTGATAGATGGCTTAAAATATAGCCTAATAAGAGTGTCACAATTGTGTGATAGAGGTAACCTTGTAGCTTTTACCTCTAACAAATGCTTTGTGATTAACCTTTCCACTGACAACATATGTTGCAGGGAAAAAGAGTTAACAATATTTACATTGTAGATCTGTCTACTCTCTTAGAAAATGAACTCACTTGCTTAAGTGTATTGGTTAATGATCCCCTCCTATGGCATAAAAGACTTGGTCATGCAAGTCTAAATCAGCTTAACAAATTAGTCTCTAAAGACTTGGTGATAGGGTTACCTAATATCAAGTTCAAAGAAGACAAAGTTTGTGAGGCATGTGCAAGGGGGAAGCAGGTAAGATCATCCTTCAAAAGCAAGAAAATGGTAAGTACAACCAAGTCGTTGGAACTAGTCTATATGGATCTATGTGGTCCTATGAGAACCATGAGTAGAGGCAGAAAGAAATATGTAATGGTGCTTGTTGATGATTATTCTAGATTTACCTTCTAACCTCCAAAGATGAAGCATTTGACATGTTCATTGCATTTGTTAGAAACAATTAGGAAATCAACTTGCATCCATTAGGTTTGATCATGGAACTGAATTTGAAAATTCCAAGTTTACTGAATTCTGTGATGAAAATGGAATAGATCATAATTTCTCTACCCCTAGGACCCCTCAACAAAATGGAGTAGTTGAAAGGAAGAATAGAACTCTTGAGGAGATGGCTAGAACCATGCTGCTTTCTAGTAAATTTCCCCACAGCTTCTGGGCAGAGGCTGTAAACACTGCATGTTACATAATCAATAGATACATGACCAGACCTCTGGTAGAGAAGACTCCCTATGAATTACATAAAGGGAGAAAACCAATCATATCCCATCTTAGGGAATTTGGTTGCAAGTGCTATGTGCACAATAATGGAAAAGACTCCCTAGGTAAGTTTGATCCCAGAAGTGATGAGGGAGTGTTCTTGGGATATTCTTCACATAAAAAAGCATATAAAGTGTTTAATAAAAGAACTTTGTATGTTGAAGAAAGTGTACATGTAGTATTTGATGAAACTAACATTATTTCTTAGAGACAGGAACATGAAGATGAAGCCATTGGATTGGTAAAGGAATTGACTGATTCTCCAGCACAAGTTAAAGTGGCATCAAAAGAAGGAACAGGTGATGGAACATGTCCTTCTAATAAGGGCAACCTGACAGGGGGAACTAATCAAGGAGAAATTGAATCAAACCCCCAAGAGGAACCTGTTCCTCAGCTACAGAATATGGGAGAGACATCTAGCAGAGACCAGTTGATTGTGAAACCTCATAAGTATCAAAGTTCTCATCCCATTGAGAACATTATCACTGATCCAACATCTGGAGTCAAAACTAGATCACAACTGAAGAATCTGTGTGCTTTTGATGCTTTCCTATCTCTTATTGAACCTAAAAATATTGTTGAAGCTTTGCAGGATGCAGATTGGGTGAATGCAATGTAGGATGAACTCATCCAATTTGAAAGAAGTCAAGTTGTAAATTAGTTCCAAGACATAAGGATAGATCAGTCACTGGCACAAAATGGGTATTCAGGAACAAACTTGATGAAGATGGAACAGTTACACGAAACAAGGCAAGGCTGGTGGTTCAAGGCTACAGCCAAGAGGAAGCCATTGACTATGATGAAACATTTGCTCCAGTTGCAAGACTAGAGGCAATCAAACTCCTCATAGCCTTTGCAGCACACATGGAATTCACTCTCCATCAGATGGATGTCAAAAGTGCCTTCCTGAATGGTTACATATAGGAAGAAGTGTTTGTGAAATAACCCCCAGGGTTTGAAAGCAAGGAATGTACTGAGCATGTGTTCAAGTTAGACAAGGCTCTATATGGGCTCAAGCAGGCCCCAAGAGCATGGTATGAATGACTATCAAACTTTCTGCTGGAGCATGGTTACAAGAGAGGTAAAATAGATAGCACCTTATTCTTAAGGGAAAAAGGTAAGAATCTCCTTGTTGTGCAAATTTACATTGATGACATAATCTTTGGGGCCACCACTGATAAGCTAAGTAAGGGCTTTGCAAAATTAATGGGGAGTGAGTTTGAAATGAGCATGATGGGTGAGCTTAATTTCTTCTTAGGCTTACAGATCAAACAAAGTCCAAATGGAACCATGATCCATCAACAGAAGTATACAAAAGAGCTAATTAAAAAGTTTAAAATGGAGGAATCGAAAGAAATAGACACACCCATTGCAACTGCCACTAAATTAGATGTTGATGAACCTGGTTCATCAGTTAATCAAAAGTTGTACAGGGGTATGATTGGTTCACTCTTGTATCTCACTGCTAGCAGACCTAACATTATTTTCAGTGTAGGGCTTTGTGCTCGTTTTCTGGCAAATCCAAAAGAGTCTCACTTGACTGTTGTTAAGAAGATACTGAAATATCTTAAAGGAACCACTGATTTGTGTCTTTGGTATCCTAAAGATAGTAATTTTTATCTAGTAGGATATGCTGATGCTGATTAAGCAGGTTTCCTAGAGGATAGGAAGAGCACTTCATGTATGGCATGTCACACCTCCTTTTTCACTACACCTGCAAGGGCGTAAATGAGTTTTTCCACTTAAAGGACAATCGAAATGGGATTTATTATTAAGATTTCAGAGTCTCCACTTGGGAGATTAATGGTGTCCCAAGTCACCGGTTGAATCCCGAACCGAGGAAAATTTGACTCTGTTAACAGTCCGCGAACCGGAAATCTGAGTAAGGAATTCTGTTAACTCGGGAGAAGGTGTTAGGCATTCCCGGGTTCCGTGGTTCTAGCACGGTCGTTCAACTGTCGTGTGTTAGCTTATTTATCTGATTTTATTACATGATGAACCTATGTGCCGATTTTCACTTTCAACCGCTTCTATTCAATATTTTTTAAAGAAAGTTGAACGTCGTTTAAAATGTGTTTTCGGATCGCGCCACATGAAATGCACCCGCAATCCTGAACACATTCTATTCAATGTTTTGGGATTTGATTTGGGTCACATGAAATACACACCCGAGTTTAAGAATGTAATTTTATTAAAAGCATGCCTAAAGCGTCTAACGCGTTATTATCTTTGGGGAGGGCCGCGAAATTTGCTAAACGGCCCATCCTGAAGTCTAAAATTATTAAAACCATTTATTGAGGGCCCTGCGATTTATAGGTTTTGTTTGGCGAGGCTCGTCTCAATATTTTTATTTAAAGGCCGATCCTAAAGTGACTATGATCTTCTACTTTCTAATTAATTAACATTGTTTAAATCACCGTTGAAAGTATCACAAAATTAAATCAAAACAGAACTTTAATGGGTAATGTATCATATCCAGCGGACTGGGATTTAAAAATAGCCCGAAAGAAGGAAAAGTGTGTAACTTCACAAAAGGAAAAAGGCGTGTTCAAGTTCAGGCCTGGGCCGTCTGTTAACATGTTGAGGCCCAATTTGCCTAAATACTGACTGTCAATCAACCAGGCCACAATTTCAATCTAACCAAACTACTCAAGCTACTCTAACGTATTCAAATGCAACAAATGAATGTAGTGTGCGTTTACATTAATTGGATGAGATGCTATTTGCTTTTGCATTCGACTTCTATCAGATTTGGGAATACCTAAGCTTGATATGGTATTATTCAAGAGTGCTGAACTAATACAACTTACGTAAAGTTGATAAACTGTGAGCTAATACTACCAACTGTAGGAAATCAACCACGATTAACTAAAATGATTTAACAGCTATGAAATCGATTTAACTAAACAAAGCCGAAGGCCCATAACAACTCAACTAACACGAGTTTCACTTTCAGCATGAACAAATTAACAAGTTAATTGGTCTTTGTGCTAAGGCACAGTCTAATTAACAAATTAATAAACCATGAGTCTACTTTCATACAAATCATCCATTAAACAAAAATGTCCTACACATGTGAAGTGGAAACAGATCAGAAGGCTTCAAAGGTCAATTCGATTGCATTTGTCATTTTTTAAAACTCTTCAACATCACATTTGCATTGATTCCTTCACAATTCATATAAGATTGAGAAAGGTACCCGGAGTGAATTAAACAGAAAGAAGAAGTCAGCAACAGCAGTAACTTCTAGCAGCAGTTCAGGACTAAGCTCGAATTCCAACAACAATCAGTAAAGTAGTATAACAGTCCAGAAATGTTTCCAAAACCAAAGAGATCAATAGATTGACTTAAAATAGTATCGGAATGCCCAAAATGACCCAGGAACTGAACACAAGCAACAACTGATCCACAGACTACCTCAAACCAATCAGACTCGCAACAAATTAATCCTAAAGGCCATCAGATTTCGAACACAGGGCAGAAACAAAGATTTCAAATGGTTTCTGATCCTAAACAAACTAAAGAATTGAATCCCTAGCTCAAAACTTGAAACTGATCTGAGAGCAAGCAATGAAACAGTGATTTTTTTTTAAATTTTTTCTGCTTTTTATTGTATTTTTTGAAGGTTGAATTTCAAATTTGAATCTGAAAACTAGAGAGAGCTTGGGGGGGGGGGAGGATATTAGGATCCAAAACCTGTTTTCCAAGGCATTAGTGATGCCCTTTTATAGGCACAACTAAGAGGGCATCAGATTTTTAATCTTTACAAAACAGTCCCTCTTCTTATTTTCATTTAAACCTCTTTTTTTCTGACTTGTGTCACAAGTTAATACATTAAAATTACACTAAAGTCCTATTTTGGAAGGTCCTAGAAGATTCTAGTTTCAATTACCATGTGCTACCCCATCCTAAATGTCTAATCTACCCTTGAATTCAACTTAAAACTACAAAACCTGTACTAGTTGACCCCAACCCCTTCTTCTCTGATCACGACTAATAGCTACAAACAAATTCACCTAACTATGGTTAAAATTCAACAGTTCTCAATCAAACAAACCCCTAAAATCAACAACTAGACAGATTAAACTAATTAAGACCATTATCAATTAACCTGACGAAGCAAAACACATTTAAACTAAACTATAACATGCTAACATTGAACTAATTAAACTAACAATTAATCGATTGAACCAATTAAACCACCATTTGAACATTTAAGCTAACGAAAAAATGAAAATTAAATCAGAATTAACCAAACTAAAATAAAAATAAAAAATGGTCATAAAAACTAGAACAAGCCAACTAACAACAAAGCATAAATTAAACCCCAAAAAATTCCTGAGAACAAAGAGAGAAAAAGAAAATAAAAATATGAGAAGACTTACGAATTTAACTTCTAACTCGACTGACCTCCAAATTTGGCTTTGAGTTAATGTTGCATGTTTATTTCATCTTAAATAAACATGTAACATCAACTTAAAGCCAATCGAGCCTTCGAATTCCCAAAACAGTCTCGTCTTCAAAAAAACCCTAAATTAACAGTTCGATGAGTTTCGGTGGCGTTTGACGACAACTAAGTGGAGATTTGAGATGAGGGAGGGAAGGTGATTCAGTGGTGTAAATTTGAACCGGTTTGGACAAAGTTGTGTCTTGGCCGGAAAGTTACGAATTGAGATTCGAAGAGCATGGCTAATGTTTGAGAGAAACGGACGGTGGATTTGGATAGAGGAGGTCAATGAGAATCAGGGATGTAACTTTTGGGTCGTTTGGAGCTCCGCCGCCGGCGGAGACGATTTCCGGCCGGCGGCGCTGGCGGAGAAACAGTGGAGTGTAAAAATGGGTACGAGGAATATGGCTGATGTCTGGGGTTCTAAGACAACCTTATTAAAATCAAAGAAGGGATCCTGGCCGTTGGATTGGAACGGATGAACGGCCAAGATTAGATCACTTAAAAGAAACGACGTCATTTGGGCGCTTTGGACCGGACCGGGTCAGGGCTAAATTGGGCCTGGGCGTGGGTGTTATGTGAAAGGAAAATTGGGCTCAGGCAGAAAAATGGCCCAAAACGGGTCTCTTTATGAAGCAGCCCTTCTTTTCATTGTTTACCTCTATTTCTTTTTATTCCTTTTATTTATTTTTGTATTTTTCTGACTTTATAAAAATGCAAGAATAAAATAAAGTCCTAATATATTTCAAAGTTAAACTAATTAATTCCTAAAATTGTTTAAATCCTATTTAAAAATAAACTCATGACAAATTCAACAATTAACAATTAAAAATGTAAAAATGGACTAATTTTGTTATTTTCTTTGTATTTTATTCTAAAAACAACTTAACCGCTAATTAATCCTAAAATATGAAATTAAATCCTAAATGCAAGTGCCAAGTGTATTTTTTTATATTTTTCATATGAATTAAAATGCACAAATAAAATGCAAACAATTAACAGAAAATAACACAAACTCCACAAAATTGCAAAATAATGAAAGAAATCATTTTGTTTGAATTTTTAGGAATAATTCATATAGGGCAAAAATCACGTGCTCACAGCTGCCCCTCTTTGCTCGGAAATATGAAGAGTTTTTGTGCAAAGATAAGTGAGCAAATATGAGCGATTTTTGCCCGTTTGAATATTCCGTGTGAAGCATTTTTGAAAAGTTTGACCGCACCCTACTTTGGAAGTTGCCTACATATCCTTGGCTAAAAAGGAATCAGGTCAGTGTAGTTCGGGAATGTTTGGTAGCTGGGACTACCAGGAGCTGTGATTTCACTGCTGTTGCTGCTGCTACTACTTGCTGACCTCCTTATTACACCATGTTGAAACAAAAAAGAAGCTAGCCTACGCTATGATCTATGAATTACAAAAGGTCCTATCTATGTCTTCAAACTTGCTCCTGTGTTGCCTTGAACTTGTATTCTTCCGGTGGAATCCTTGTTGTTGCCTTGAATTGTGATCGGATATGTTTTGCCATTCCTCCGAGTGATGCTTGACTGCTGAAATTTGAAATATATGCCTCTATTCTCCAAGCGGGCTCCTGACTGCTGACGCTTTAAAAGTATTCCCTTGTTCTCCAGGTGGGCTCCTGACTGCAACAAAATGAACAAACAAAGAAAATTTTCTTCCCCAGTTTGGTGGCTGGGCACATCATGTTATCAAATATTAAAAATTAAAAGCTAAAATTTGAATTGTACTTCCCTTGTTCTCCAGGTGGGCGCCTGATTTCTGAAGCTTGAAAAGTATTCCCTTGTTCTCCAGGTGGGCTACTGATTGCCGAACTTGAAAAGTATTCCCTTGTTCTCCAGGTGGGCTCCTGACTGTAACAAAATAAACAATCAAAGAAATTTTTCTGCCCCAGTCTGGTGGCTGGGTACAACATGTTATCAAATATTAAAAATTGAAAGCTAAAATCTGAAATGTACTTCCCTTGTTCTCCAGGTGGGCGCCTGACTGCTGAAACTTGAAAAGTATCCCCTTGTTCTCCAGGTGGGCTCCTGATTGCTGAAACTTGAAAAGTATTCCCTTGTTCTCCAGGTGGGCTCCTGATTGCTGAACTTGAAATGTATTCTCTTGTTCTCTAGGTGGGCTCCTGATTGCAACAAAATAAAGAAACAAAGAAAATTTACTGCCCCAGTTTGGTGGCTGGGCAGACTTGCGAGTTGTTACTTAAGCTATTGATACGATGGTGAGAGTAAAACTAAAGGCGTGATTGGCATGTACGTCCCTTGTAAGTGAAACTATTTAACTAAGATTTTTATCCTAGGAGAAAATTCATCAGGCTAGGTTTTCTGTTATCTTAGGAGAAAGATTCATCAAACTAAGATGCAGACACTAGAAGAAGATTCATCAGACTAGGTTTTCTATTATCTTGTTATCTTAAGAGAAAGTTTCCTCAGACTAAGATTTTGATCCTAGGAGAAAGTTCATCAGACTAGGGTTTCTATCTTAGGAGAAAGTTTCATCAGACTAAGATTTTGGTCCTAGGAGAAAATTCATCAGACTAGGTTTTTGTTATCTTGTTATCTTAGGAGAAAGTTTCATCAAACTAAGATTTTGATCCTAGGAGAAAATTCATCAGACTAAGATTTTGATCTGGAGGAAAATCCATTAGACTAGGATTTTTATCCTAGGAGGAAAAAAATGTGAAAAGCAATGGCAGCATTTTATGCACACTAGCAAGATAGGCAAGGGCAAAGATTTGAGAAACTTCCCTTTTGTCGGCTTTCATCTTCTTTCTTTTCTTCCTTTCATTTCCTTCCTATTGTTTAACCGACTTTCTTGCATTGCTTTGTTCCTATTTCAAACAAAGAAAACTTGTGAGTTTAAAATGTGGTGGTTGGTTTGGTGGCCTTGAACTTCGAGGGCAGCTGTTTCTGCATTTGCCAAGATGACTGATTTCCACTCGAGGTCCTTGCTTGTTTCTGAACTAACCCCTTTCTCTGTCATCGTCATTGTTGAAACGCAATTTTTCCCTATATATTTTTAAATATACTCAAATACTTTCAAAATAGTATGTGTATGCATATATAAGCATGCCCAAAGGTTTTGGTATTTTTCTTCAATTTTTTTAGGGGTTTTTAAAATTAATTTATTGTTTATTTTTCACAGTGCAAAAATCCAAAATTATTTCTAAATTATCATTTTTGGTGAATAACGTATTTCGTTCTCATATTTATAACAAAATATAATTAATATAATTTTTACATATTTTTACAAATTTATTCGAAATTTCTAAAGCGTAATTGCATGAAATTGCAATTATAGCATATTTTATAATTAACCGTGTTTTATAATTATAAAATTGTTCCTAATATTTTTAGATTATTTTTTATATATTATTAATCAGTTCAGTGTTTTTAATTTACTTTTAAATTATTTTTAGCTATTTTTATTAAATAAAATGGGAAAAAGTGGTTATTTAAAACTTGGCCCTATTTCTTTGCAATTTTAGCCTTAATTACACCCAATTCAAACCCCAATTTCAACCCCTTAATTGACGACCCAATTTTAATTTCAACCCGCCCCAAACCCGTTTGATCTAACCCGTCCGCTTCCAATTTTTAAAACCTGGCCGTTGATTGTTTTAATCAACGACCCTCGTTCCTTCTTTCCTTTTTAATTCCACCCACACCCCTAACCCAAATTCATTATTCAAATAGCTGCCCCCAAATTCCATTGTCTCTCAAGCTCTCTCTAACACCACTCGAAACCCTAGTCGCCTACCGTCTTCTCCGACCAGATCCACCGGCATCCATGGCTTCCCAGGGCCATGGATGGCCTGTGCTCTCTTCCCTTCACTCCCAAACCATGATTATTCAAGGTTCTTCGAGGTTCAATCTTCAACAGGCTTGTTCAGGTCCTCCGCCGACCTGAGTTCCTTTGATTTCTCCGGCTCCGTTCCGGTATATTCGAGCTTTGGCAAGGCTTAGCCATGGCCCAGACCTGTTCAAAGACCAGATATTTCCAGGACTTCTCGTTTCTAGGGTTTCTCGTGTTCGAGGTTCTTTCTTCCCTTGTTTTCTTAGATCTGTAACTGATCTATGTTCTACTCGAGGTTCTGATGCTTTTCCCCAATTTTCTTTCTTAAAAATTAGTCTGTCCTATTTTAGGGTTTTAAAAAATCTTAAAAGCATTTCTTCTTCTTCTTCTTTTCTTTATGTGAATCTGTGTGGTCATGCCATGGCTTATGTATTTTCATTTGTTCTTATGTTTCGCCGCTAATATGCTTGTTTCTCTACCTTTGTTCTGTTACTGCTTCTACTGATTTTGTCTACGACTATGCTTTACATGTTTATCTTGCATGTCCTTCTACTGTTTTTCCTACTGAGATTGTTTGACTTCACTGGATTCGTTTGGGTTCTAAACGTGTTTCTTTTACTGTTTCCTAAATTCCATGACATCTCTCCTCTCTTCTGAACCTATTTGAGTTCTGAGCTTTCTCTTAAACTTGTTCTTTGCTATTTTAGCACTCTACTGCTCCTAATTTGCTACGTGTGTTTGCGTGTTTCCTCAGGGAACTCTGAAAGAGTTCCCTAAGCTTATTGTAAAGGCTTGCCTTCTCTCTTCTATATCCTACTCGGATTGAAACCCTAGGGTTTGGGTCTTTGCAAGTTTGACTCTAGGTTTCTGCTCTAAAAGACCCTGGGCTCTCGAACTCATGCAAAAGTTTACAATCAATTTGGAATTTCTTATTTATAATTTGAAACCTCTTATGACCGTCTCTTTTTTTTATACTAGCATGCTTATATATGAGGGTTTTTCTTCTGAATTGATTCTGTTAGCTTGTGATTGATTTCAATTTCCTTTTACTAAGGCTTGGTTGATTTTGTTACTGATTTTTACAACTTAACCTCTTTCCCCCTTTTCCTGACTAAGTTCATTCAAAGACTTTTAAATTTCTGGTTGTTTGATTACTGTATTTTCCTTATTCTCTCAAAACCGTGTACTATAGGCTTCTTACCTTAAATAGACTATATGAACTTACCCCTATTATGCTACTCTGAAAAGGTTTTCATTATTTTCCTTTCCTTAATTACTCATGCCCGTTTGAAATCAAATCCCTTTGACTAAGGGAGATCCTATTTGATTGTCTGAAATTTTATTTCCTTGCCTTTTTGTTTACTCATTTTTGCACTATAAAAAGAGACAACCTTTTCAGTTCTCATAGAGTTCTTTCTGCACCTCTGCAATACACTTCACACTTTAGAAGAATTACACACACTCGACACAGACACCTCTGTCTTTGAAATATACTATACTCTCTCTCCTATTACTCTCTACCTTCTCTACTACTACTGAGCACTCTGCTCCTTTCTCTCCTATTGTCTGAATATTTCTGGAGTTCCTCTGAGTTCCCAAGTGCTTGCTGAAATTTGAGTTGCTCTTGTAAATTCTTTCTGGCAATTTATTTGCTGTTGTTTCTCTACTGTACTAGAACTGAAAAATTGGTATGTATTTCTAATTTAAATAACACCCTCATATTATGTGTTTACTTTTCCTCTTCTACACCTCTTTTACTATGTGTTTATTTATGCTTCCTGCACTATGCAATTACATTCAAGTCTGTTATGCCCTTTCTTTATGATTTGCACCTTCAGTCTGCTATGCTCTCATGTCTCTCTTTAATATGTTTTCATGCAAATCCCTTCCCTCTATTCCCTTTTGCATGTTAGTACTGCTCTGAATCATGGCAGCGCCTTATATTACTGTCCATGATCTAGAACCAGACTCTCCTGAGTCTCTACTCAAATGCTTTTCCATTCCCTCTCCCC
>MU762262.1:51047-81351 GCA_026770625.1 Nicotiana glauca | reverse complement strand
CAATATTTACACTAATTCCATGCTTAATCTCCATATATAATCAATGTATTTAACACAAAACCAGTAGAAATCACTTACCTCATGCTTGATGATGAAAATGACGCTCAAAGCTGCTCCAAAAATCGCTCCCATGGAAGAAAATGAAATGAAATGAGCCCAAATCCGATTTTTAAAACATTCTGCCCCAGTTGTTTTCCGCTTTTGCGGTCCTGGGACCGCTTATGCGGACAAAAATCCGCTTCTGCGGTTCCAAACGACCCCAGGTTTTTCCACTTCTGTGGTCTTACCCACCGCTTCTGCGGTTCCGCATCAGCGGATTATGGACCGCTTCTGCGGCTACCTGGCCTGCCTCCCTTTCCGCTTCTGCGAGATAAAGACCGCATCTGCGGTCCCATTTCTGCAGTCCAATAACCGCAGAAGCGGTTATGACAGAAGCAGCTTTTCCAAATTTCCAAGTTTTTATCCGTTAACCTCCCGGATTCCACCCGAGGCCCCCGAGACCCCAACCAAGCATACCAACCAATCCCAAAATATATTCTGAACTTGCTCGAGGCTTCAAATCACGTCAAACAACACCAAAATCACGAATTACACCCCAAATCCAAGTTTTTGAACTTTAAAATTTCTAACTTCTTTTTCCGATGTTTAAACCTATCAAATCACGTCCGATTGACCTCAAATTTATTACACAAGTCATAATTGACATTACAGACCTACTCCAACTTCCAGAATTTGATTCTGACCCCGATATCAAAAAGTCAACCCCCCGGTCAAACTTTCCAAAAACCTTCAAATTTCTATCTTTAGCCAAATGGCTTCAAAATGGTCTACGGACCTTCGAATTCACTTCCGATCGCGCCCCCAACTCTAGAATCACTATACGGAGCTATTCACGGTCTCGGAATTCCAAACGGACTTTGATAACATTGAAATTCTCTTCAAGCCAAACTTATAGAATTTCTTCTAAAATTCTAACTTCCACATTTGGTGCCAAAATGCTCTCGGGTTATCCAAAACCCAATCCGGGCATACGCCCAAGTCCAAAATCATCATACGAACCTGCTGGGACTTCCAGATCCCGATTCCGAGATCGTTTACCTAAAATTCAAATTCTAGCTCATTCTTTCAACTTTGAGCTTTCGAAATGAGAATTCTCTTCCCGAATCAACTCCGAATTACCAAAATCAAATTCTGACCACGCGTACAAGTCATAATACCTGAAATGAAGCTGTTCATGGCCTCCGACTGCTGAACGGAGCGCTGGTACACAAAACGACCAGTCGAGTCATTACATAATTTCGTACACACTACGTATCATAGGCCTGTAATCCTTTAATTATTTTGCCCCATTTTTCTTTGGAATCAAAGCTATGTAGTTGGCATTTAGGCTCTTTTCAAAGAACTCCTGGCTGTGAAAATTCTGAATAGCTTGCTATATGTCTCCTTTAATGATATCCCTGCGAGCACGTAATTTTTGCCCTATATGAAAATAACTCCTAAAAATAGACCAAAATAGTTTTTATTGATTTTTAGGTGTTTTTATTTATTTAGTTGCATTTCAGACATTTTTAAAATCATAGAAAAATAATAAAAGTGTCACATTTTAATTTCATGCCACCTTAGGTTCAATTGGTATTTAGGAATTACTTACATTGAGTTAATTGTGTTATTAATCAAAAAACACAAACCAAAAATGATCATAGTTAGATTATTAGCTTAATTTTACAATTTGAATTAATTTAGGAATTTAGTTTAGATTTTTAATTAATTAAAGAAAGAAAAGAACAACAAAAAGAAGAGGGAAGTGAAAAGGCTTGGTCTTAAATTCAAATTGTCCAAATATTTGAAAAGCCCAAATTTCCCCTCCCCCGCAAAAGACCTTCCCCCAAAATATTTTCCCCCCAAAACACCTTCCCCAAAATTTTTTCCCCCAAAACTACTCCCCCACCCCATCACATTAAAAACACCCCACATACATCCTAAATAGAGGAGGGATGCGTGGAACGTAACAAGGGAATAATGCCTAAAAATCTGAGAACGCCTACAAACAATAGACCCCTCATCAAACCATCTTTTTCAACAAGTCGAGCAGGCAAAAAATCAAGGGAGCAACTGCCGGAAACCAGTCCAAAAATGACCTTCCTCTCCATCGCCACCTTTTTCTTCTGCAACTCGCTGGTGACGAGCTCCTCTGTTTCCAGCCAGCGCCGGCTGTTGTCGAACAACATAAACGCCGGCGCAACCTCTGCACACCAAAATCATCCTCCACCAGCCCACGATCTTAACTCCATCACCTCACACCACAACTTGCTGGAAACCCGCAACAACAACTACCATAACTGGCCGAAAATTCAGTAGAAACTTTGAGCATGAAACTGAGATGGATGTGACCTGAGTCGTTGTTCGACATTGGTTCCAATTCGAGCCCTGCTGCCATTCGAGGTTGAAAAGCGCAGTGACGTTTTCATTTCTGTTCCATCGAGGGTCAGTAACTTTTCCGGTTGAGGTCAGTGTTGAGTCTCAGATTCATGTAAAGTTTCGTTTTGGCCTCACTCTTGACTGATATAGAACTTCTGAATTTCATAATGCATGTTGAATGAAGTAATGTTGTTAATGAGTATTTTGAGTTGATCTGCTTCATTTTTCATGAATGTTTGTTTTATAATAACGTATATCATTAGTAGTATATGCCTTAACTACTGATGTTTGATTGTTCCTGTGAACTAGCTTTCATTGTGTGGAATTTCAGATATACATTTACAGCACATAGTGCTATGCATATATGCATAAAATGTTCAGCTGGTCTTTTTTTTTCTTTTTCGTAAGAGCATGTAAAGCAGATAGAAATGACTTGATGTTAAAGGTGATATTACATATTGGAATGCTCTTGTACATGCCACAACCAGTGTTTTGTGCTGATTCGTATAAGACCTGTTGTTGCATCCATGTGTTTATTTTCACCTTAAGTTAGTCTCGAGTTGATTGTTTGCTATATTGCCGAGTTTCCATCGCCGGATTTCTTGTTCCTCGATTAACTGTAAGTTGTTTTGGAAAGCTTTACTGTCGAGCAAACTGCTTAAAGGTCCTCTCTCTCTCTCTCTCTCTCTCTCTCTCTCTCTTTATTATGCTTATTATCTTGCTAGTATAATCCTTTGGTGTGATATTTTTGTTTTGTTCTTACGATGGAAAGCATGAGATGTAGTTTATTAGTTCCTTTTAATTTGTTATTTTGGCCTTATCTCAATGTAGCTTCCATGCTCAATTCATATGCTGCTAAGTAATGTGATTATTTTTGTGATAGTCATCCACGACTTTGATTGAATTTTGATCTTGTTAATTAGTCAAGTATATTTGAATAAATAATTTGGGGTTGGATATAGGTTTGAACTTGGTTGACATCAATAGTTAGGGCCTTAAGTATTTAGCTTGGAATTTCCTTTAGAATAAATCGAGGTGTGCCGTGTCGAACAAAATTCACAGAAATGCATGACCCTCATTTAATTTTCTTTTAAATCCTTAGAATTCGAAGCGTTCCATTTAGCAAACTTCCATGGCCCTCGCAAAGTTCAAAATGCGTAGTTGCTTTATGTGCGTTCTTTAATAATCTTACCTTCCTAAACTCGAGTGCACATTTATGTGACCCAAATCCAAATCCGAACGAAGTTGAAATATGTTGACAACCACGGGTGCACTGGTGCGACGTGGTTCGAGATGCATTTTCACGACGTTGCAATTCTTATTAAAATAAAGAATAAAAACGGTTTACTAATAAAAGGCACATGAGTTAAAACATGTTTTGAAATCATATAAAAGCAAATACAACAGTTGAGCGACCGTGCTAGAACCACAGAATCTGGGAATGCCCAACACCTTCTCCTGGGTTAACAGAATTCCTTACTCAGATTTCTGGTTCGCGGACTGTTAACAGAGTCATAATTTCCTCGGTTCGGGATTCAACCAGTGACTTGGGACACCATTAATCTCCCAAGTGGAGACTCTAAAATTTAATAATAAATCTCGTTCCGATTGTCCTTTAATTGGAAAAACTCCATTTATTATACCCTTCACGGGTGAAAGTAAAAAAGGAGGTGTGACAATCCCAACAATTAGAATAGAAACCCAAGTAAAACCATCAACCATCAGGACCCGGGCTTTTATCAATAGCATAGAGTTTGAGGCAGTCATGCACCTCTTGTTCCCAAAAAGGTCTTTGAAGCCTTTCTTTTTCTTCATCTATGATTGTAGGACCATCCACCATGTTAAAGTTTGGTCTCCAGAATTTAGACTCCATAAAAAGATGCTGATAAAACCTTACTATCTCTCTTTTAATAGCAACGGGATCTTCCAGTGTTACACCAATAACCACTAGTTGATCTATGTTGTTGTACCTCTTGTGTGCTGTAACATCCTATAAATTTGACTTAGGTGTGAATGTGTTAAATGAGTGTTAACATTATATATTGAACATGTGAAGTCCCACCGGGATGATTATGGGTAAAATAGTTATTTCAAAATCAAGATGTAAAGTGAGGTGCATAAGATTTGACAAAATTGCAGAAGGTCTGTTTTCTAGCAAGTTTTAGTGCAAATGCGTAAGGAATTTGGAAAACACCAAGCAATCAAGTTGTAGGATTTTGTAATATCTTTCCAATGATATATTATGGAGCTCTAACGGATCTCTGTGCAAAAGGTTATGCTCATTTTACAGAATAGTACGCGATAAGCGCGCCGGTAGCGCGCCCTTAGCATGGCCACACTAATTTTTAGGCAGTGTGACTGCCATTTAGCGCTGTCATTAGCACAGGAAAGCCTCAGTAGCATGGTCGCGCTAGTGGGGGGTCATTTTAAAGCTATATTTCGTCCCCCACAGCCCCAAAACATAAAAACTTGCTCTACAAAGGGAAACTCTAAAAAACCAAAATCCTTAAAGGTCCCTCCACCATCCAAGGTAAGTTCTAATGGTAATTATAAGTTTATTTAGGTTTCCCAACATCATACTAACATGGGTAAACCCTCCATATCATTAGATACTCGATTGGGACACCATTGTTGAGAGAAGAAACCCTAGAACTCGAATTCAAGAAGATTGAACGCCAAAAAGGTAATATCTTCACCCTCTAGTTGATTCTATCATTGAATTAATGATTATATACTCTAGTTCATGAGATATGAGTTGATGGGTTTGATAGAAAAGTATGAACGGTGATAGGTTTGCGTTGTTGATTGGCTATTATTGGTTATGGGTGTTGATTACCTTATGGGTGATAAAGAACAATGTTGATTATAACCACTTGAGACTTTAGAAATTATCTAGGAGCAAGAGAATGGGTTATTGGGTGTATAAACACCATTAATAAGGACTATGAAGCTTTATGCCACCAAGTATTTGAGAAAATGCCTAAGTGACCAAAACATGATAAATATTGCTAATATGGAATCCCTTTGACTTGTATTGATATAGATTGAAATTGAAAGGGTTGGCGAATGTTGTATTATGAAAGTTAAGGTATGTGAGGCTAACTTTCTATGTTTGGAAATTTTAATGATTCTCCCTACACTATGTTTCTTTTACGATGCGTCAATTGCCTCAGAAATATAGTTAAGCCTAGTTCCTTGAATAGTTGTAGAACTTCTATTCTCTAGCTTCATAACTCGTTCATGACTTTCATTCCTAACATTGTGAGTTTAGTTCATATTCAATATAGACTTGGCCTTGATGTCCCTAAGTCTCAGTATAGCTTACTCAGCATGTCATAAACAGTCGAAGTTTCAGTGTTCATAACCAGTTCAAGAATACATGTCTCATTCTAGTCCTATTCAGTATTCTAGTATTATGTAACTCAGTATGATTCGGTATTCCAGTATAATGTAACTCAGTGTGATCTAGTATTCCAGTATTATGTAACTCAGTGTGATCCAGTATTCCAGTATTATGTAACTCAATGTGATTCAATATTTCACTATCATATATTGCAGTATGATTTTCAGTTCCTGATTTTAAGTCCCTGAATGTTGAACACTTGTATTTGGGCCTGAGGCCGCAGTTTATGCTTTATGCATCTTTGGGCCTGAGGCAACAGTTTATGATTTATGCATCTTTGGGCCCGAGGCCGCAGTTTATGCTTTATGCATTTTGGACCTGAGGTCGCAGTTATATATACGTATACTTGGGCCCGAGGCCACATCTTATGCACATATATATATTGGGCCCGAGGCTGCAGTTTAATATTCAGATAAACAGGTTCTTCATCATTCAGAAGAGGGAGTATTCATAACCTTACTTCCTTTATTCAGTTCAGTTATCAATTATCAGTTCAGTTACCAGTTATCAGTTCAGTTATCAGTTGTCTTTTCGGTTATCAATTAAGTTACCAGTTCTCACTTCAGTTTCAGTTTCAATAGTTATCATTTTAGTTATCAGCTTAGTTTCAGTTCCAAAATTTATAATTCTTTCTTTCAGTTGCTTTACATACTAGTACAATCCAAATGTACTGACGTCCCTTTTTCCCGAGGCCTACATCTCATAATGCAGGTAATGATTTACAGGTCAACGATGCAGAGCGCTAGGATTCTCATACCAGCTATTTCGTGATCCCCAGTTCCTTTGGGGCATTATCATTACTTTACAGCCTTTCTGTATTTACAAATAGTTAGTGTTTTCAGTACTTCAATAGAGGCTTCATAAACTAGAGTAACTGTTAGACGGAGTCTCATGGTTTTCATGTTAAGCAATATTGGCTACATATACATTTCAGAATTGTATTAGTATTTCTGCACTTTGATTTATATCATCCAGACTTTTAGTATATCAGCATGTGTTAGTTTATCTTCCGCATTCAATATGTTATGATATGACATGTTGATTTATCCAGCCAGTTGGTTCGCTCGATCACATGTAGACAGGCATCGAGTGCCATGTTACGTCCAAGCCCAGGTTCGGGGCGTGACAAAGCTTAGTATCAGAGCACTAGGTTCAAGAGTCTTAGGGAGTCTATGAAGCCGTGTCCAGTAGAGTTTCCTTTATATGTGTGTGCCAACCATTCATATAAACGGTTAACTACCAAGACATCTAGGATTGTCTCATCTCTTTCTACTCTAGATTGTACCATGAAGCTTAGAGCAATAGTTGACCTTCTCTTCCTGTCATGATCCAAAATCTACTAAGGGTCGCGATGGGGCCGGACACTGCTGTCAGGCAAGCCAATCCAAATTATTTTGATGAAGTTCTCATTTTTAACAATCTTGAAAACTAAGATTTTCCTTCAATTTTTCATAAAATGAAAAGATAACTGCTTCGATTCAAATTAAATTATAAGCAATTAGTACAAAATATTTCAAAACCATCCCAGAACCCGGTGTCACAAGTGCATGAGCATCTACTGATAAGGGAATAAGATACAACATCCGTCCTGAATACAGTGAATAGGAAATAAATACAATATACTGGAAGGGACTATACTAGGTGTGGGCCGCCTCAAATAATGCCACTCGCCTAGTCCCAGAATCATCCGTGCTGCTACGCCCAGTTGGCCGCTAGAGTTACATATACCTGTGCAACAAAAATGAACAGAAGTGTAGTATAAGTACGAAAAAATTGTGTACTCAATGAGTATCCCATCTAATCTCGAAGAAGTAGAGATGAGATGGTCAATTTCGACACTTACTAATGGTCCAATAATAATATAGTGAAGATGTGAGGATAACATGGATTTATCTAGCAATTATAACTCATAAAGCAAGAAAACAGGTAACACCTTCTCAAATAACAATGAAATTCCAAGATTTACTTTTCGTTATCTTTATAGTTTATAGCGGCCATAAAAATGCAATATCAACTTCAATAAGTTTCAGGATAAGCAATGCAAGCATGCGCATATTATGCCAAGGCGACGGCCCGATCCAACAGAAATAAACTGTGCACTTGCCGAGAGTCGACGACGCACCTATACATGCATCTATTTAATATGCCGAGGTGTTCGGCCCGCTCCAAAATCAAACACGCACATACGGTCAATCAAGTAGTCAACAAGGAACAATTATCCATAGAAAAGCCAATTCTCTTTTAAAGATTTTTGAAAATGAAGTTTAATCTTTTGTGGAAATTCATTTACTAACTCGAGGTTTTTGGAAATTCATGTTTTGGTCATCTCCGAATTCCATATAGATTTTAAGATATAAGCTGCAAAAGTCATCCCTGTGCAATACAAATTTCTTCTTTATCGTTCCGGACAGCCTATAGTTTACCAGCCACAACTTTTGGTACACAAACTTAAATTCCAAATGGTTTACAATTTTGAAAACTAGACACAAAGGGCTATAACTTTCATTTTTAGATCATCTCTAAATTCCTTAAAGATTGTGAGATATGAGCCTCCGAAGTCAGACCTATGCAGCAGAGATTTCCTTCTACACGAATAGTGAACGTGAAGAGCGGAGTCCCTGAGGCCAAATCCTTCTTCGTGAACGCGAGAGTATCCTCGCGAACGCAAAGAACAATACCAGATACCAACATCATCTATTTCAAAACAGCCCGAAATGATCCGAAACTACCCCAAAACACACCCGAGGCCCCCATCCAATTACAAAAACCAGTCCCATAACATAACACGGACCTGCTCGAGGCCTTAAATCACATCAAACAACATCGAAATCATGAATTGTATCCCAATTCAAGCTTAATGAACTTTAGAACTTCAAATTTCTACATCGGATGTCGAAACCTATCAAATCACGTCCGATTGATCTCAAATTTTGCACACAAGTCACATTCGACATTACAGACCTACTCTAACTTTCGGAATTGGATTCTGACCCGGATATCAAAAAGTCTACTTCTGATCAAACTCCTCAAAAATTTTCAAATTTCTATATATAGCCAAATGATTCCAAAAGGACCCACGGACCTCCGAATTCACTTCTGATCGCGCTTCCAACTCCAGAATTACCATACAGAGATATTCCCAGACTGGGAATCCTAAACGGACATCGATAACACTGAAATGCACTTCAAGCCAAACTTATGAAATTTCTTCCAAAATGCTAACTTCCACAATAGGCGCCAAAATGCTCCCGGGTCATCCGAAACCCGAACCGGGCATACGCCCAAGTTTGAAATAATCATACGAACCTGCTGGAAGCTTCAGATCCCGATTCTGAGGTTGTTTACTCAAAATTCCAATCCTAGTTAATTCTTCCAACTTTAAGCTTTCGAAATGAAAATTCTCTTTGCAGATCAACTCTGGACTTCCCGAAATTTAATTTCGACCACGCGTACAAGTCATAATGCCTGAAATGACGCTACTCATGGCGTCAAACCGCTGAACGGTGTGCTAGAGCTCAAAATGACCGGTGGGGTCGTTACATTCTCTCCTACTTAAACATACGTTCGTCCTCGAACGTGCTGAGAACCACACCGAAGTAGTGAGAATTCGTTGTTTAACACCTCACGCACCTTCCCGTGCTGCCACAACTCTGTTGAGCACATTAGCTTGATAAATTCTAAAGATGTTCCCTTTTATTCAAGCAAATAAGGCACATCCGAAATTCTATGTCCGACCTATTTCCAACATGCAATCACTGTATCAATCATTAGACGCTGTACCCAAACATGGTTGCATAACATTGCTGTATTCACACCTAGCATCACTTTACTCATTGGAACACAATAACATTTTCTGATAAACTTAGTCAAAATTTCACGAATCTGATGCTCCCATTGCACCCCATGACATACACAGGTCTTACTCTAATTCTTATAATGTCTCCACAATGGAAGAGATGTGCAGAAATTCATAATCAACCGCCGTGTCAACCAATCATTGAGTCTATACTCCTGACAAGAAACAATACCACATTCTAAACCAAATAATGATCTTTACTCCTTAATATATTCCACAACATCAGATTGCACTGATCCCGAATCCAATGATCTCGTCTCACCCAGTATGAACTATTCAGGCAATAAGCCACCCAACATAACCAAAAGTCCTATATGATGCTACAATGTGCTAATAGGCTACCAATTTGAACGCGATACAAAAGGAAAACGAACTCTGGAAATAATTACCTAACTCACGCACTAATACGGACTTTTCTTAGAAAATAGGAAGCAATGCATAAAAAATAGCAGATAGAAATCTATACTCAACATCACACTGTTGCGGCGCGTAACCCGATCCAAATAACACCCGATCCACAGATAGATCTCACTTAAGGAGATGTACATCGAACTGAATTTGCTCATTACAACAAAATACTGAATATGGGTCATAAGCATGCTAAGTGCATAATAACATCCCTGAGTGAACATATAGCTCTATAAGCTACAAAACTCGAGCACAACTGAGGTGCGATATACAATCTGAATCTCAAGAGCCAATTTGCTCATATAACATCATTTTTACACGGATCGTCAACACATTAGCAATTCACCAAGCCGTCTCACAACTCGCATGACGCAATACATCATTACATGAAATAGCTAACAACCACATAACACCCCGACTATTCTTCCATATGGAGAGCATTACTGAAATGAACACGTTTGGCCTGGTATAGAGCCAATATTCACATTTGAATCCATCCACCGACCTCAAGCCGATTCTGATCGCACTGACTAGGCTAATAACCTTTCCAAGGTCCATAAGAACTCTCCTTTATTTCACAACGCATAATAACAACCATTATAATCGGAGAATTCCTCCACAGCCCACAACCCAATAAACACAGTGCCCTCTAGGCATAAATTCTCAAATTAATGATATTACCACAATCCTCATACTTGGTTTAAATCTTAAATCAATCGAGTGAATACATGCCACACTTATACAATCTTCCTGTGGTACACGCTCCCACAACCTTTCGAAACACATAACGGGTCCGTTCATCCAAACCACCGGCCGCACTAACGCTAAAAAGCGATCAAGAATCCTTAACTAGGATGCAAAGCCTTTCTCACATAACACCGATCTCAGGCGATGCGGCAGACAATACCAACTTTCTTTGAACATCGAAACCCCCTTCTTGCTCATCCGAGCTCATGACATCCTTACCAATACCGAACTACAACCTTGATCCTCACTTCAAATTCCATACCACTCACTGCACCTAACGTGCCGATATATGATAGGACATGATTCTTCATCATAACTCTGGAACCACTGATAGGTTAACATTTCATCACATAAAAGCTTTTCACTGAACTCACTTCAATAGGAACATAGCAACACACAGGTAAATTCTTATAACCGTAGAATATGCAAACATCTAAGTAGTGGTCTAAACCACCATAGTCCTTCCAGGGCCCAACTCCACATAACAGGCTATAACGGTAGAATACTTTCTGAATAACCCTAACTACAACAGCTGACAAGCCTCGCACGCACCGTCACAATTCACTTGCATAACTTGATCACGCTAAAAGAACTAATCATTACCAGTAACATGCCAATTCAACTATGGCTAACCAATCCCTTTTCTTCCAATTTGTCCTTAATTGCCATGGAAACAATGATAACCCTATTCAACACTTAACACACTCCATTTGAACTCACCCCAAGTGACCCTGAGTCACGAGACCATCCTGTTTCAAATCCCATTAACCATTTCGTACGCCTTAATCGCCACATCGCAAGTCAAAACATCATAGAACATTCTGTGCCTCTTCTCATAGGCTGCTACCAAGCTTGGTTCATAACTGTACTAATAGGCTCGGAACCATTAGGAACCACACTTTACCTCTTTGAATCCACTAGGGCCATTGCTGAGAGCCGCCCGCTCTGACTTGGCTTGAATATAATCAAATCCATGATTCTTCTAGCACAAGCATACCCTCTCGATGGAGCACCCGACGAAATTACTCTCAAGTCTGAACATGGGCCAATAAGGCCAACGATAGCACACCTTTACTAATTCCTTTGCTCAAGTTACCACTTATGTTCTCTTCTTGTAGCTGAAATAACCCATCAATATGCTAATAACTAGAAACTTCACAAGTAATTAACCATGCAACTCAATCATAGGCGGTGGGACTCTCCCAGTTAGCTTGAAGCCATTATTTCACAACTCTGGAATTCACCAAGATTCCTTAGCTCTCATTGACATAAACTTGCACAATTTTCCGCCTAAATTCTCGGATTCTTTCCATAAAACCCCATTTTTATACTCTGAATCATCCACCACATTCGCACGACCGATCTCTTCGCTGCATAACCAATAGAATTCTTCGTAGAACTTCACCAACCTCGCGACCCCTAACCTGCTCACAGGGAATAACCCACCTATGGAAACCACTTCCCGACATCTTCCAATGCTACTGCACGAGATAGAATCACTATGATATCAATGACCCATCCCGAGTCCGAGTTCACTCTCTAGCTGCACAAGTCCATTCATCCCTAATGGACATCACTTAAATATGTGGCAACAACCTTCCAATTCGAATTTATGCTGCATACTTCTTTCTTTTAGGCAAATCCTTTTTGTTTTATCAAATCTCGTGCCGCATAATAGCCCATACTTCAATTTAAATCCGTAGACCCCAATCTCAATCACTAACATTCTCAAATCACTCCAAACTATCCTTAAGGCACGTGGTCATCCCACTGTAGAGCCCATATGCAACTCTGCCACTCTTCCACTTTGGCGGAACTCGTCCCCTTAATCGATCACTCGACCCTTGGCTTCTTATGCTCGCCCTAACACTTCCCTCATGTCTTTCCTCATACTTTGCTGCTCAATTATTGCCTTAAATAAGATCTATCTTAGAGTTGCCGATCCAATCCTGAACCACCTTACCTCGTGATATCTAATAGCCATACTTTCGATACTATCTCCCAAAAGCTTGTCCCAAAGGCGAATTGTAGAAAGTCATAATACCGGCGAGCTTAGTACATTCATCAAGGACAATGACACCACATCACAGATGAGAATTCCTCTACGCTTAAAAATACCAAGCCTCATTGCCCCATCATCGCAAATCTGTACGTTTTAGTTTGATTGCCCTTCCTTTTCCGGGAATAAAATATCGAATCCCTATATCATGCACTGAGTAAACCTCCCTTCAAGTCATTCACTGCCCTGACACGAGGGCAACATCCTACCATCATATCACTACTGCGGAACTATCGTTCATAAGCATCATGGCAACTTGTGCCTAGCCTCAGAGCCCTCAGAAGTACCGTTACTGGGCTAAAACAATAAAATATCCTTTCACAAGGCGACGATAATATCTCAGACGACTATACCGGGGGAAACATCCCGCACCATATTCATAATATCATTACAATTCTTCAATTCTCGATGAATAACAAGCGCTTTGTGTCACGTAAGATTGAGTAGGAAGGAAACAAAGGCATAAGCCTCACAGGAATCAAATCGCATGATGAGGAATCAAGAAGGGAAGTACTCCTAACAGCCCTGCAGCCTCCCGAGGATAAGTACAAACGTCTTCGTACCGATCCACGAGACTCTACTAGACTTGCTCATGACTCGTAAGACCCTAGGAACCTAGTGCTTTGATACCATGTTGGCACGACCCAAAATCCACTAAGGGTCACGATGGGGTTGGACACTGCTGTCAGGCAAGCCAACCCAAATTATTTGATGAAATTCTCATTTTTAACAATCTTGAAAACTAAGATTTTCCTTCAATTATTCATAAAATGAAAAGATAATTGCTTTGATTCAAATTAAATAATAAGCAATTAGTACAAAATATTTCAAAACCATCCCAGAACCCGATGTCACAAGTGCATGAGCATCTACTGATAAGGAAATAAGATACAAAAATAGGAAATAAATACAATATACTGGAAGGGACTATACTAGCTGTGGACCGCCTTGAATAATGCCACTCACCTAGTCCCAGAATCATCCGTGCTGCTACGCCTAGTAGGCTGCTAGAGTTACATATACCTGTGCAAAAAAATGCACAGAAGTGTAGTATGAGTACGAAAACAACGAGTACTCAAAGAGTATCCCGTCTAATCTCGAAGAAGTAGAGACGAGATGGTCAACTTCGACACTTACTAGTGGTCCAATAATAATATGGTAAAGATGTGAGGATAACATGGATTTATCTAGCAATTATAACTCATAAAGCATGAAAACAGATAACACATTCTCAAATAACAATGAAATTCCAAGATTTACTTTTCTTTATCTTTATAGTTTATAAAAAGGCAATATCAACTTCAGTAAGTTTCAGGATAAGGAATGCAAGCATGCACATATTATGCCGAGACGACGGCCCGATCCAACAGAAATAAACTGTGCACTTGCCGAGGGTCGACGGCGCACCTATAGATGCATCTATTTAATCTGCCCATTCCAAAATCAAACACACACAGATATTCAATCAAGTAGTCAACAAGGAACAATTATCCATAGAAAAGCCAATTCTTTTAAAGATTTTTGAAAATGAAGTTTAATCTTTTGTGGAAATTCATTTACTAACTCAAGGTGATTTAAGCAATTCAAATGTCGATAAGTTTACAATTAATCCAAGTATCGCATGCTTTTGGGTCCTATACTACCCGGACAATAGCATAATAGTAGCTTCGCACGGACTCTCGTCACCTCGTGCGTACGTAGCCACCAAAAATAGGAGCACCTAACCAATTAACTCACATATGGGGAAAATTCCCTCCTACAAGGTTAGAAAGGAGACTCACCTCGCTCCGAAGATCCATAACCGGCATTCCAGGCCCTTTTGAAGACTCGAATTGATGCCCAACGCTTCAAAGCTATCCAATAATTATGTAAATTCATTAATATATGCTAAGGTACTCATTATAATCTAATTTATAACAATTCCTAACCCTGATCGAAAAGTTGAGAAAAACACCCTCGAACCCACGTGCCTGGAAATCCAAAATTTTCCGAAGATAAAGTTTACCCATGAACTCATGAACTCAAATATATGATTTTCTCCTAATTCCATACCCAAAATCGTGGTCAAAATCCAAGAATACTAATTTTCTAGGTTTTCTTCAAAATTCCAAAATTTGTACTAATTTACATGATTTTCCATATTAAAATCTAGATATAATCCAAGTAATTAACTTGCAATAGGTGGGAATCACTTACCTTGACATGGATGATGAAAATGGAGCTCCAAAATCGCTCCTAGGTTGGCTCCCATGGAGAAAATGAGATGAAATGAGACAAAACCATTTCTTTACAATTATACACTGCCCAAACGAGCTTTCTTCGCGTTCGCGAGACCCCAGTCACGTTCGCGAAGAAGAAAATTCCCGAAAATCATTTTTTATACTCTTCTCAGATAGCCTATATTATAATGGCCATGACTTTTTGTACATAACTCCAAATTACAAATGGTTTAACGTTTTGGAACCTAGAAATCAAGATCTACAACTTTAATGTTTTGGTTATCTCCTAATTCCTTATATATTTTGAGATATAAGCTGCCAAAGTCATCCCTGTGCAATACAAATTTCTTCTTTATCCTTCCGGACAACCTATAGTGTACCAGCCATAACTTTTGGTACACAAATAATTCCAAATGGTTTATATTTTTGAAAACTAGACACAAAGAGCTACAACTTTCATTTTTGAATTATCTCTAAATTCTTTATAGATTGTGAGATATGAGCCTCCAAAGTTCGACCTGTGCACCAGAGATTTCCTTCTACGCGAACGCGAGTACCTCCTCGCGAACGCGAAGAACAGAGTCCCTGAGGCCAAATCGTTCTTCGCGAATCCTAAACGGACATTGATAACACTAAAATGCACTTCAAGCCAAATTTATGAAATTTCTTCCAAAATGCTAACTTCCACAATAGGCGCCAAAATGCTCCCGGGTCATCCGAAATCCGAACCGGGCATACGCCCAAGTCTAAAATAATCATACGAACTTGCTGGAACCTTCAGAACCCGATTCCGAGGTCGCTTACTCAAAATTCCAATCCTAATTAATTCTTCCAACTTTAAGCTTCCGAAATGAGAATTCTCTTTCCAAATCAACTTAGTACTTCCTAGAATTCAATTCCGACCACGCGTACAAGTCATAATGCCTGAAATGAAGCCGCTCATGGCCTCAAACCGCTGAACGTTGTGCTACAGCTTAAAACGACTGGTCGGGTTGTCACATTCTCCTACTTTAATATATGTTCGTCCTCGAACGTGCTGAGAACCATACTGAAGTAGTCTGAAATCACTGTTTAACACCTCATGCACCTTCCCGTGCTCCCACAACTCTGTTGAGCACATTAGCTCGATAAATTCTGAAGATATTCCCTTTTATTCAAGCAAATAAGCCTTAGAGCCCAATTCCAACATCCGAAATTCTATGCCCGACCTGTTTCCAACATGCGATCACTATATCAATCACTAGACGCTGTACCCAAACATGGTTGTATAACTTTGCTGTATTCACACCTAGCATCACTTTACTCACTCGACCACAATAACATTTTCTGATAAACTTAGTCAAAATTTCACGAATCTGATGCTGCCATTGCACCCTATGACATACACAGGTCTTACTCTAACTCTTACAATGCCGCCACAATGGAAGAGATATGCAGAAATTCATAATCAACCGCCGAGTCAACCAATCATTGAGTCTATAATTCTGACAAGAAACATTACCACATTCTGAACCAAATAATGATCTTTTCTCCTTAATATATTCCATACAGTCAGATTGTACTGATCGTGAATCCAATGATCTCGTCTCACCTAGTACGAACTATTCAAGCAATAAGTTACCCCGACATGAACAAAAGTCCCATATGATGCTACAATGTGCCAATAGGCTACCAATTTGAATGCGATACAAAAGGAAAATGAACTCTGGAAAGAATTACCTAACTCACGCACTAATACGGACTTTCCTTATAAAACAGGAAGCAAGGCATACAAAAATAGCAGATAGAAAACTATACTCAACATCACACTATTGCGGCGCGCAACCCGATCATGATAACATACCCATGGCGGCGTGCCACCCGATCCACACATAGATCTCACATAAGGAGATGCACATCGAGCTGAATTTGCTCATTACAATAAGATATCGAATGTCGTACATAAGCATGCTAAGTGCATAATAACATCCTTGAGTGAATATATAGCGCTATAAGCTACAAAACCCAAGTACAACTGAGGTGCGATATACAATCTGAATCTCAAGAGCCAATTTGCTCATATAACATTATTTTTATGCAGATCCTCAACACATAAGCAATTCACCAAGCCGTCTCATAACTCGCACGGCACAGTACATCATTACATTAAATAGCTAACGACCACATAACACCCCGACTATTCTTCCATATGGAGCGCATTACCATATTCACATTTGAATCCATCCACCGACCTCAAGCCGATTCTGATCGCACTGACTAGGCTAATAACTTTTCCAAGGTCTATAACAACTCTCCTTTCTTTCATAACGCATAAGAACAACCATCATAACCGGAGAATTCCTCCACAATCTACAATCCAATAAACAGAGTGCTCTCCAGGCATAAATTCTCAAATTAATGATATTACCACAATCCTCATACTTGGTTTAAATCTTAAATCAATCGAGTGACTACATGCCACACTTGTACAATCTTCCTGTGGGACATGCTCCCACAACCTTTTGAAACACATAACAGGTCCGTACATCTAAACTACCGGTCGTACTAACACTAAAAAGCGATCAAGAATCCTTAACTAGGATGCAAAGCCTTTCTCACAAAACACCGATCTCAGGCGATGCTGCAGACAATACCAACTTCCTGCTCATCCGAGCTCGTGACATCCTTACCAACACCGAACTGTAACCTTGATCCTCACTTCAAATTCCATACCACTCACTACACCCAACGTGCCGATATATGATAGGACATGATTCTTTATCATAACTCCGGAACCATTAATAGTTTAACACTTCATCATATAGAAGCTTTACACTGAACTCACTTCAGGAGGAACATAGCAACATACATGTAAATTCTCATAATCATAGAATATGCAAACATCTAAGTAGTGGCCTAAGCCACCATAGCCCTTCCTGGGCCCAACTCCACATAACAGGCTACAATAGTAGAATACTTTTTGAATAACACTACTACGACGACCGACAAGCCTCGCACGCAGCGTCACAATTCACTTGCATAACTTAATCACACTGAAAGAACTAATCATTACCAGTAACATGCCAATTCAACTATGGCTAACCAACCCCTTTTCTTCCATTTGTCCTTGATTGCCATGGAAACAATGATAACCCCATTCAACACTTAACACACTCTATCTGCACTCACCCCGAGTGACCCTGAGTCATGAGACCATGCTGTATCAAATCCCATAAACCATTTTGTACCTCACAATCGCCACATCGCAAGTCAAAATATCATAGAACATTCTGTGCCTCTTCTCATAGGCTTCTACCAAGCTTGGTTCTTAACCGTACCTGTAGGCTCGAAACCATTAGGCACCACACTTTACCTCTTTGAATCCACTTGGGCCGTTACTGAGAGCCGCCACCTCTAACTTTGCCTGAATATGATCAACTCCATGATTCTTCTAGCACAAGCGTACCCTCTCGACGGAGCACCCGACGGAATCACTCTCAAGTCTAAACATGGGCCAATAAGGCCAACGATAGCTCACCTTTACTAATTTGTTTGCTCAAATTACAACTTATGTTCTCTTGCTGTAGCTAAAATAATACATTAATATGCTAAACCAGAAACTTCGTAAGTAGTTAACCATGCAACTCAATCATAGGCGGTGGGACTCTCCCATTTAGCTTGAAGCCATTATTTCATAACTCTGGAATTCACCAAGAATCCTTAGATCTTATTGACATAACTTTGCGCAATCATCCGCTTAAATTCGCGGATTCTTTCCGTAAAACCCCATTTTTATACTCAGAATCATCCACCACATTCGCACGACCAATCTCTTTGCTGCATAACCAATATAATTCTTCGTAGAGCTTCGCCAACCTCATGACCACTACCCTGCTAACAGGGAATAACCCACCTGTGAAAATCATTTCCCGACATCTTCTAGTGCTCTTGCACGGGATACAATCACTATGACATCAATGACCCATCCTGAGTCCGCGAGCTCACTCTCTAGCTGCACAAGTCCATTCATCCCTCGTGGACATCACTTAAATGTGCGGCAACAACCTTCCAATTCAAAGTTATGCTGCATCCTTCTTTCTTTTAGGCAGCTCCTTTTCGTTATATCAAATCTCCTGCCGTATAATAGCCCATACTAAAAATTAAATCCATAGACCCCAATCATTAATCACTAACATTCTCAAATCACTCAAAACTCTCCTTAAGGCACGTGTTCTTCCCACTACAAAGCCCATATGTGACTCCACCACTCTCCCACTTTGGCGAAACTCATCCCCTTAATCGATCACTCGACCCTTGGCCTCTTATACTCGCCCTGACATTTCCCTCATGTCTTTCCTCATACTTTGCTACTCAATTATTGCCTTAAATAAAATCTATCTTAGAATTGCTGATTCAATCCTGAACCACCTTACCTCGTGATATCTAACAGCCACACTTTCGATACTATCTCCTAAAAGCTTGCCCCAAAGGCGAATTGTAAAAAGTCATAACACCGATGAGCTTAGTACATTCATCAAGGACAATGACACCTCATCGCAGATGAGAATTCATCCACGCTTACAAATACTAAGCCTCGTTACCCCATCATCACATATCTGCACGTTCTTAGTCCGATTGCCCTTCCCTTTCCGGGAATAGAATACTGAATCCCAATATCATGCACTGAGTAAATCTCCCTTCAAGTCATTCACTGCCCCGACACGTGGGCAACATCCTACCATCATATCACTACTGCAGAACAATCGTTCATAAGCATTATGGATACTTGTGCCTAGCCTCAGAGCCCTCAGAAGTACCGTTACTGGGCTGAAACAATAAAATATCCTTCCAAAAAGCGACGATAATAGCTCAGACGACTATAACGGGAGAAACATCCTACACCATATTCATAATATCATTACAATTCTTCATTTAGCGATGAATAACAAGCGCTTTGCATCGTGTAAGATTGAGTAGGAAGGAAACAAAGGCATAAGCCTCACAGGAATCAAATCGCACGATGAGGAATCAAGAACGGAAGTACTCCTAACCGCCCTGCAGCCTCCTGACGATAAGTACAGACGTCTCCGTACCGATCCGTGAGACTCTACTAAACTTGCTCATGACTCGTGTGATCCTAGGAACCTAGTGCTCTGATACCATGCTGTCACGATCCAAAATCCATTCAGGGTCACGATGTGCCGGACACTGCCGTTAGGCAAGCCAACCTAAATTATTTGATGAAGTTCTCATTTTTAACAATCTTGAAAACTAAGATTTTCCTTTAATTTTTCATAAAATGAAAAGATAGCTGCTTCGATTCAAATTAAATAATAAGTAATTAGTAAAAAATATTTCAAAACCATCCCAGAACCCGGTGTCACAAGTGAATGAGCATCTAATGATTAGGGAATAAGATACAATATCCATCCAAAATACAGTGGATAGGAAATAAATACAATATACTGGAAGGGGCTATACTAGCTGCGGACCGCCTTGAATAATGCCACTCACCTAGAACCAGAATCATCCGTGTTGCTACGCCCAGTAGGCCGCTAGAGTTACACATACCTGTGCAACAAAAATGCATAGAAGTATAGTATGAGTATGAAAACAACGTGTACTCAAAGAGTATCCCATCTAATCTCGAAGAAGTAGATATGAAAATGGTCAACTTTGACACTTACTAGTGGTCCAATAATAATATGGTGAAGATGTGAGGATAACATGGATTTATCTAGCAATTATTACTCCTAAAGCAAGAAAATAGGTAAGATCTTCTCAAATAACAATGAAATTCCAAGGTTTATTTTTCATTATCTTTATAGTTTATAGCGGCCATAAAAAGGCAATATCAACTTCAATAAGTTTCAGGATAAGGAATGCAAGCATGCGTATATTATGCCGAGGCGATGACCCGATCCAACAAAAATAAACTTTGCACTTGCCGAGGGTCAACGACGCGCCTATAGATGCCTCTATTTAATCTTCTGAGGCGTTTGGCCCGTTCCAAAATCAAACAGACACAGATAGTCAATCAAGTAGTCAACAAGGAACAATTGTCCATAGAAAAGCCAATTCTCTTTTAAAGATTTTTGAAAATTAAGTTTAATCTTTTGTGGAAATTCATTTACTAACTCGAGGTGATTTAAGCAATTCAAATGTCGATAAGTTTACAATTAATCCAAGTATCGCATGCTTTTGGGTCATAAACTACCAGACAATAGCATAATAGTAGCTAAGCATGGATTCTCGTCACCTCGTGCGTACGTAGCCCCCACAAATAGGATCACCTACCAATTAACTCACATATGGGGACAATTCCCTCTTACAAGGTTAGAAAGGAGACTCACCTCGCTCTGAAGATCCATAACCGGCATTCCACGCCCTTCCGAAAACTCGAATTGATGCCCAACGCTTCAAAACTAGGCAATAAATATATAAACCCATTAATATATGCTAAGGTACTCATTATGAGCATATGATTTTCGCCTCGCTTGAATTACTCCTATAGTATTAGTAAAATTAGGATTTTTCATTTAATTACTTAATTTTAGGGAATTAATTGCATGATTTTGTGTTTGTTTGCATTTTGTGTGCATTTTTAATTGATATAATTCATAAAAAATAGCATATTTTCTTCTATGCACAATTTTATATATTTAGTTCTATTAGTTAATTAATATTACAAAAATGGAAGAAAATAACAAAAATAGTTCCTTTAGCATTTTACGTTTAATTTTTAATTTTTTCCTTAGTTTGCTTTAAACTAAGAGTTAGTTAATTTTTGAAAATTAATTAGTTTAATTTTAGAGTTAAATCAGGTCCTTTATTCTTAATTTTGTATTTAACAAAAATAAAAAAAAAGAGAAAAATAACAAAACTAATATAAAGTAAATAAAACTGGCCTGTTAAAATAGCAGGCGTTTGGGCCATCTATTTCCAAACAAAGGTTAGCCCAAACAAAAACCCGGGCACTTGAACCAACCCAAGCCCAACCCCAAGACCACTCGGTCCAGTCCCTTTAATATCAAAACGACCCCGTTTCGCTTGCTTTTAATCACGACAGTTGGATCTCATCAATCCAATGGTCCGGAACTAACAAGGTTATTTGATATATAATTGTCCGAATTTTTCCCCTACCCCCTCATTCACCGTCTCTCATACCACCCTTCTAATCTCCGATGTAACACCATCGTCCCCCACCGTCCGCCGCCGGCGTAAATCGCCTCTGTCGGCGACGATCACCCAATGGCCCCCAAAATTTTATCACAGCCTCCTCTCCTCTTCCCCTTTCCAAATCCAAACCCTCTCCCCTCAAAGCCTACCCAATCCCTTCGAATATGCGAAACCCTAGCGCCGCCTCCGCCGTGTACGGCGGCGCCACCTCCAAATCCAACCAAAATCACATTCCATGGCCTCCTCGACCTCTTCTTCCAAAATTCCAAACTAATTTCTTTCAAATCCAGCCCTAATTGCTCGAATCCTATATCTAGGGTTCTGATTTGGGGGTCTTAAAGAATTTCAGCTGGCTTGGATTTTCCCTAGTGATCGATTGATCTTTTAATAATATTGTTCGTCTATTTTGGCAAAGAATAGGCAAACAACATTATTTGAGGATCAAATTCGAAGTCAGTCAGTTTAAAGCCTAAAATTAGTAAGTTTTCTCACTTTTTTTTCTTTCTTTCTTTGTTTTGTTCTTTTGTTCATCTCCTGTTTCTTCTTCATTGCCAAATTTTAGTTTCTGTTGTTAAGTTTTTAATTACTATTTTTTCTATGATCATACTGTTTCACGTAATTCTGTTCCTTTTATTTTTGTTTTGATTGATAGTAGCATGATTAATTTTGTTCTTAGGTTTTGTCTAATTCAGTAGCCTATAATAGTACTGATTGGAATTAATTTTCAGTTCTGATTAGAATTAGATAGATTTGATAGTTTAATTATAGGGATTTTGTGTTAATTAGACATTGTTTGTATATAGCTGAGTAATTCCCTACATTTGATTGATTAATTATGCTCATTTTTGACCAAGTTCAAAGGGCTAGGATTAGTTTGGCATAGGTTAGTAATTATAGGATTAATTCAGGGGTAGTATAGGTATTTTAGTTAGAGAATAGTGCAGTAACTGAAATAGAACCCCCTAGAACCTTCTAGATGTGGGTTCTAATTTACAATTCAGAAAATTGAGTGTAGTAACTTGGGCAATAAGTCAGTCCCTTAAGGGCTTTAAGCTAAAAAACTGAAAAACTAATAAGGGACTAAAAATATAAAGGGAAAATTTGAAAGTTTCCCTAGTTTTGTTTATAAAAAGGCAGTACCCTTTGTCTTACAAAAGAGGGTTTAGGAGTGGAGAGATCTGAAATTCAAAATTCAAAGTTAGAAAGCCATAGAATCTGAAAATTCGAAATTCCAATCCAAAAAACCAAAAAAAAAAAATTCTTAAAATTTGAAAGTTTGAGAGGGAAACTGAAAATCAACAAAAGTTCTGCAAAAGTCTAAGAGTTTTGAGCATTTAGAGTTTTAGATCTTAGGTTTCTAAGCATTGAAGATCCTGAAAATTTCAGTAGTTGAAGTTTAGAGGTCCCTGAGGTTATTTCAAGCTCAATTTTGGGTCATTCAGGCTTGGTTTTGGGTGTTTATTGTTGCTTTTTATTCAAAATTATTTCCTGACTGTTTTGATACAACTTCCTGGGCCAGAAATTGATCTCAAGTTGTTGTTGACTGTTGTTTGTTTGTTGCTGCCGAGCTAACTTCAACTTCACTTCATTTTGTGCTAATTTCCAGGTACACATCCTGAATTTGTCCAGATGTAGCTCTCCAGTTAGAAGTGGAATAAAAATGCTGCAGTGATTGTTCTGTTGTATTTTCTTTTCCTTTGAATGATTTGTTGATTTATTGTATTCAAGTAGTTTCGTGATCTAGCTAAGACCTTATTGTATTAATTATGGACTATGAACTTTAACATGGTTCTATTTGTTTGTTCCAGTTTAGTAATTCCGATAGGTTTATAAGCTAGTGTTAATTCAAATGTAGAAATTGGTTTGGGCTTTATTAGTTCCTACCCTTGTATTTTGCGTGTGATTTTCTACCTCAAATGCTCGTTATCAGGTTTTTAAACTTTAGTTTGAGTTCCGTATGATTCAGGTGTTAGATCATAAAGTGATTAGGTAGCTTGTGTTAGTTTTTATTCCTGCGGATGTTGATAATTCCTGTTTAGTGTTAAAATCCTGTCAACTAGACTCTAGAGTTTTAAAGATCTACAAAAACATAAAAAATATCCAGTTGTTGCTATTTTAGCTTCAAACCTATTAATTAATGTAGTTTGTCCGTCTACTTGCCATTAAAAGCAAAGTCAAGAGTGTGAGCTTATAAGTTGAATCACCATTTAATTGTTACCAAATTTTAAAAATAGGTAATCAGGTCCTTGATCTTACATTTTCATGTTAATAGTGATTTTGTCTCTACTATTGTTCATGTACTTGGACCATGAAAATTAGGCTTAACATTGGGCCCAGTTACTTAATGAGAAGTCCAAGTATTTCTAGCCTTGAACCAGTGCCTTTTGCAGTCCGTTAAAGACCTTTTCAAATTGGGCTTGTACTGAAGCCCAATCGTTTGACAGCTTTTATAAAGCTGAAGGAATTTCCATTCTTCTTGGGCTGATTGTGTAGCCCAATAGATTGAAGGCCTGGATTCATGTTTTAAAATTATTAATTTAATTGTAATGCAGCCTTAGGGCCTTTCAAGTTCAAGTGGCAGACTTGAATTAAGGGGCTTTCAATAATGGGGGTCCCCTTGTTTAATTTTGGACTTGATCTTGAGGTCCGAATTTTTATTGTTGAATGCCTTTAATAGTAATTGATTCATATCACTAATTAATTAGGTTTTTAGAGACAACCCTTAATAGAGAATGATAGTCCCTTTTAGAATGGCCTTTAAAATAAAACGAGGTGCGTCGCGCCAAACAAAATTCATAAATTGTGTGGCCCTCTTTAAATACTCATATTAAAATATTTAGAAATCAGGATGTGCCATTTAGTGAATTTTCATGGCCTCCCGCAAAGTTATCAACATGTTGGTTACTTTAAGAACACATTTTAATAAATGTACCTTCCTAAATCCGGGTTTGCATTTTGATGTTATTAACGTCAATACTACACAAGAGGGGGGGGGGGGTGATTTGTGTGGTACCTAATTTTCACGTTAGAAAAACCTGGTTCTTCTAAGTATTCTAATTACATCAGTTTGCGGAATAATAAGTACTGAAAGTAAAGCGCACAAAGATTTTTACGTGGAAAACACCTGGCTCAAAAGGTGAAAAACCCACGTCCTACTACTCAGTAGGATTTTTCCAAACTCCACTAATCACTGAGCCAAAAACTGCATTTACAAATCTCTTTGTAAACCTAAGGATTAACTCTAATCCCAGTGTAGCACACATCCTCAACTGTTGCGACACCTTGAAGTTAACTCTAACTTGAATACTCAAAGTATCTAATACAATTGCTTCTAAGAAAGCTGAAAGGTACAATATTAAAACCTATTACAATTGAACTAGACTTAGAACAAACACACTAATGAAACTGGTTCTTCTATCTTAGTTTATGTAGCTTCAGACGTGCACACTTGTATCTTGCATATATTACTTGCAAATCAGACTTGCTATTTTTGCTCTTAAATATGCTTAACTTCTGTGTATGTGCATTGCCTGTAAAAGAGAATAACTTGGTTATTTAATAAATTAGCAGTTAGAGTTTGATCGAGACTCAAATGCTTACCCTTAGTCAATTTGAGTCCTTAACCAATACAAACTCCCAATCCGTATCCTAGCTTAGGATTGTGCTCTCTTGTCATAAGGAGACTGTCCTCCTTAGAATTCAATGCAACCTTTTCGATACCATTTAGAAGATATTTGCTGCGCAATCTTCAATATATATCTTCCTCACGTGCCTTTCATGTGCAATGGTTATGACTAACTGTGTCTCCCAAGATGGACCAGGTCCTTCCCTAAGTTCATTTGTCAATCTTCAAAACTTCAACTGAACTTGGGCCAATAAATACTCTGTGCTTTTAGAGATCAGAAAACCTGTGAAACTCAGCTGAAATATCAACACTTAAAAAATTTTCAATTTGTCATAAAGGACCAGATTAAGTTAGGTCATAAGCATCACTAGTTCAGATAATGAATTTAAGCACCATATTAGTATGTCTTCTCCCTTTTGGCATCATCGAAAAGTTACATAACTAATGTGAATCCCAGTAATTTAATTAGTACTCATGGCCACTGGGGCAACTGCAAGTGAACACATGCTTTAGTTAATCACAAATCAACTTATCAAAAAGAAAAGCTGCATTCATTGATTAGTGAGGTGTTTCTACACAGCAATCCACAAAAAGAAAAACAAAATTACCAAACCATGAGCAAAAGATAAACAGATAGAATCCCAAACTGGGTCATTGAGGGGGGTTCTAGACTGGTTCACACTAGGACAGGGCACCTAAGGTTTAGAAGAGATGGAGGGTTGGGTTTGTAGCAAGTTGAGCATCTGTTGAAGCATTCCGTCATTTTTCTCCTTCTCCTTAGCAAGTTCAGCTCTCAACCCATTCCTTTCTCCCTCCAATTCAGCAACTCTGACCTGAAGCCTTGATATCTCAATATCTTTTGCCCTAACCTCCTGAACTAAGGCTCTGACCTTGCTATTCACAGGAGTTTTTGCTGAAGAACCAGGTTCAACAGGAACTGTACTGAGCATATAATCACAAGATTGAAGGGTTTTGCTACCAAAATGCTCTTTGCTCGATGCCATTTCCCACTTTTTCAGGGGAACATTCAATCGTTCAAGCACAGTTGTCAAGATAAATCCATAGGGAATGGCATGAGCTTTTGAGCCATTGATCACCCTTTCAAGCAGCTTTACAATAAAGGCAGGCCAGTTGATCTGCTTCCCTTCACTCAAACATTGCATAAGTACCAGATCCATGTAATTTGCTATATGCCTTCTTTCTTGTCTGGGCAGAAGGCATTTGTTCACAAACTCAAAAAGCACTTTGTGGTCTGGCCTCATTTCACTCTTCTGAATTGCCCTGGCCTCCGGTACCTCTTCATCATTTGTGGTGTCACAAAAGTTCCTTATGATTTGAAGATCAGTAGGCAACCCGTCCAAGCAAGGCCACCTCTGCCTTGTGTAGTCATCATATCCCTCACTAGGGATGTCTAGAATCTTGCCCAGCTTTGCTGCATTGAACTTTACTTTGACACCTTTCACTTTGCTAATCACCAGCCCATTCTTCACTGTCCCATTTGCCATGAACTCTACAAGTTCTTTCCTAGCCAATTTTCCGTCCATATGAAGGACCATGTCCTTCCAACCCTGTGCTTCTAGTGCAGTCAGAAGCCTTATCATACCTAGCTCCTCCAGGTCCTTGAGAAGTCTGCCTTTCAAAATCTTCCTCTTGCCAAACATGGCATATCTGTCCTGTTCCTTCTCTGAATCTTCTTCCTTATCATTACTCCATTCATCATCTTCTTCACTAATTTTCACTTGTTTTCCTTTTGCAACTGACCTTGTTCTTTTGGCAAGAACAGGTTCAGCAGGTTTGGAAGGCTCCTTGACAGAAATTTTGGATCCCTTGGATTTAGTAGTATGAACATCCATAGTAGTAGTCTTTTCTTGATGGACCTGCTCCATCTCTTCTTCTTCTTCAACCACAGCCTCTGAGCTTTCACCTTCCTTTGCTTTCCCTTTCTCTTTTCTCTTTTTCTTACTTTCTTCTAAAGCCCTTTTCAATTCTGCTTCACTTTCCTTGACCTTACTTCTGGTAGCTCTAACCCTAGGAGTAGATTTGGGTGATGATGGTTTGCTCTTCTTGGTTGGTTTGGACGCAGCAGCGGTCCTTTGTGAGGAAGCCTTGCATTTCTTTGGGTCATAACTGGCCCCCACTTTCTTCAATAAGTTAGCCAAGTTCTCCTCCCAAGATGAACCAAGTTCATCTTGTTGCTTGCTCAGATTCACCAACCCCTCAGAAGCCTCAGATAGCACCTTCTTCCTCCTTTTCTTACTCAATTTTGCAGAATCAGTCCCAGACACATCTTTTGCATCCCCTATCAGAATATACCTACTCTCTACTTTTTGAATTACATTAACAGGAACAAAGCAAGTATTTTCCTCTTTTCGGGTTTCTTGATATGTGACAGTGTCATAAGACCCAGGTTCATCTCCTTCACTGGCAGAGATGAAATCATCGGATTCAGAGCTAGAATTTGTGTCTGTTACTGAGACTTGTTTCCTTTGGCTGGACTGTAGTTTTTCATTCAAGGATTTCCTCAGGGAACTAGGTTTTGGCGATGGAATCTAGGTTTTGGGATTTCTATGTGAGGTGAGGCAGATGGGGTGGAGTTTGGTGAAATGGGAGGTGGAGTTCCAGGATTATCTTGGGGATTTGTCATGGTGAAAGATTTCTGAAAACCCTAAGAAGATTTTGATTGTGTGAAGAACGTTGGAGTGTTTCAGAAACGAGAGAGAGAGGATGATCAGGGATTTTGTAAAGAATGACGGTTATGGAGTGATTTTTGGCATTTTAAAGGGGGTAATGATTACTCAGAACCTGAAGCCTTTTCAAAGGTCACATAGAGGTCTAACCAATTTAGAGTTACGGTCTCCTTAGAGATTAATTGTAATTTCTAAAATTTAAGAGAAGGTTCCTTTACACTTAGACTTCTAGTTTCAATGAAACTGGTTCAATTTGCCCAACTGATAGAATTTTTAGGACGTTTGGTATATTCAGGACTCTTACTCACGATTGATAATTAAATTTTTCTAATTGTGCAAAGAATAGAAACATACCTGAACTTTTTCATAAGCATAATTTGATGAACCAGGTTCTTTAATGAAACTTCTCTTGATTATGCCTCAAATGCCAAAATAGAAACCTTGTAAGAGATTAGTGAGTCGCATAGACACATGTCACAAGAGTATACTATTTACAATATGAAACTAAGTAGGAATTAGTCTAATATTCACAATAATTAAGAACTCCTAGCAAAATTTTTTTTTTCATTAAGCATTCTGAACTGGACCTTTTAGGTGATCTTAATCATCCCTAACTCCAACCTGTTCCTTTCAAAATTTTCTCTACTCAGTGCCTTAGTGAAGATGTCATCTATTTGTTTATCAGTAGCGCAGAATTCTATGGAGATTAGCCCTTTCTCATAGTTGTCTCGTAAGAAGTGGTGTCTAACATCTATGTGCTTAGTACTTTTGTGATGAACTGGGTTCTTTGTCAAACTAATTGCACTGGTGTTATCACAAAATACTGGTATGCACCCTACTTCAATTCCAAAGTCTACCAGTTGTTGCTTAATCCATAGTAATTGAGCACAACATGAAGCAGCAACAACATATTCAGTTTCAGCAGTAGAGAGAGCTACTGAATTTTGATTTTTGGTAGCCCATGATACAAGACAAGACCCTAGGAAGTGTGCCATACCTGAAGTTCTCTTCCTATCCACTATAAAACCTGCATAGTCAGCATCAGTATATCCAATTAAGTCAAAATTACTACCTTTGGGATACCACAGACACAGATAAGTTGTGCCTTTCAGGTATCTCAATATTCTTTTGATAGCTGTCAAGTGTGACTCTTTTGGATTTGCCTGAAAACGAGCACAAAGTCCTACACTGAAAACAATGTCAGGTCTGCTGGTAGTAAGATATAAAAGTGAACCAATCATACCCCTATATAACTTTAGATCAACTGATGAACCTGGTACATCAATATCTAGCTTTGTGGCAGTTGCTATAGGTGTATCTATTTCTTTGGATTCTTCCATTTTAAACTTCTTGATTAGTTCCTTTGTATACTTCTGCTGATGGATCATGGTTCCATCTGGACTTTGTTTAATCTGTAGCCCCAAGAATAAATTAAGTTCTCCCATCATGCTCATTTACTCACTTCCCATTAGTTTAGCAAAGTCCTTACTTAACCTATCTATAGTAGCCCCAAATATTATGTCATCAACATATATTTGTACACAAGAAGATCTTTACCTTTTCCCTTCAGGAACAAAGTGCTGTCAATTTTAACTCTTTTGTACCCATGCTCCAGAAGGAATTTTGACAATCTTTCATACCAAGCTCTTGGGGCCTGCTTGAGACCATAGAGAGCTTTATCTAGCTTGTATACATGATCAGGACATTCTTTGCTTTCGAATCCT
>MU762262.1:4442-35607 GCA_026770625.1 Nicotiana glauca | reverse complement strand
TCCGTATCCTAGCTTAGGATTGTGTTCTCTTGTCAAAAGGAGACTGTCCTTCTTAGAATTAAATGCAACCTTTTCGATTCTGTTCAGAAGATATTTACTGTGCAATCTTCAATACATATCTTCCTCAGGTGCCTTTCATGTGCAATGGTTATGACTAACTGTGTCTCCCAAGATGGACCAGGTCCTTCCCTGAGTTCATTTGTCAATCTTTAGAACTTCAACTGAACTTGGGCCAACACATTTCATGTGACCTTAATCTAAATCCCAAAATTTAAATAAAATGTGTCGCGGATCCGGGTGCACTTCATGTGATGTGATCCAAAAATACATTTTAAGTGACGTTCAACCTTCCTCAAAAATCAATTAAAAGCGGTAAATAATTTTAAAATTGCACTACAGGATGAACATGTTTTAAAATCAGATATTATGCCATTTATAATAGTTTAAGCGACCGTGCTAGGACCATGGGATCCAGGGGTGCCAAACACCTTCCCCCGGGTCAACAGAATTCCTTAGTCAGAATTTCTGGTTCGCAGACTTTATTTGGAAAGTAAAAAATTTCCTTGATTTGGGATTCAAGATAAATCGGTAACTTGGGACAACAAAAGCCAAACCTATCCCCAGTGACGGCTCTGAATAAATAAATAACCCCATTTCGAATAATGTTGCTTTAATTGGACAAACTCCCTTATAGACTATCCTTCGGGGTGGTGTGTAAAAAAGGAGGCATGACAGCTCTAGCGACTCTGCTGGGGACAAGAACCTAGAACTTTTAGTTCAGGGTTCAGAATTCGAGCTTAGAATAATTTTTATATTTGGCTTTATCTGATTTTTTGGGCCTAATGTTCTAAGTGTTACTATCACCACTTGGATATTTTGTGAACTATATATAAACTGCTACAAAACCCATCTTCTCTCTGAGTCTTCTAAATCATGAAGAAGGGTGCACTTCGTATGGATTCTTATCTGTCTAGAGACCAATTCCATTTTAGAATGAGGTTCAGATAAGTTGCTAAGCTGGTGGAGCTTCTGTATCCCCGGTACGCTGCCTCCCCTTCGGCTCGAGTTATCCGCTCGGGTAAGCCAGGTCTAGTACAACAAACCCAGGTTTTGAACCTAGAATAACTCAGCCTCATGTCAGATCCCTAGTAGGAACGTTTGTTTGCACACGTACATTTGACTTATGGGACTCAACACAGGGGTTGGGTCTTTCTAGGACAGGTGACCTGAAATGAAAAGACCATCCGAATGCATCTAACTTGCTACTTGTGTATTTATTTGCTTTGGGCTCGCATGCTGACCGGCTTTTGAATACTGGGAAATGTTGTGAAAGAAAAGAAAAAAAGGAGAGAGAAATGGCAGTGTAGAGGGTTAAGAGAGTTAATTACCCGTTTCGAAAATACCAATGCCCAAATAGTGTCGAAACTCTGCCAATTTTTTGAAAAATTGAAAAGGAAAAAAAAAGGAAAAAATGTTTTAAAAAAAATAGTTTGTTTTATTTGCCGATGAAATGAAAGAAAAGAAAAAGAAAGATATTTTGTTTTCAAAAATAGTTTGCTTTATTTACCCGAACTACGCCAGTTTGATACTCACAGGGCGTGGGATACGTAGGCAAGCCCCATCGGGTCCAACTTCCTTTTTTAAATAGCCTGAAAAGAACAAAAATTATTTCTAATTAAGGTGATGCCATTCTTGTCAAAAATAGCCGAATGTCCCAAAAAGGGCGCTGGAAGGCTGCTTTTGCAAGAACAACCACCTTTGGTCATTTTCCAATAATTTGGCCGGTTATCCGACACAACCTTAAAATCTTTATCCCCGAGGTGCTGAAAGGCCGTGTTTGCAAAACCTGGTCTTTATTTTAATTTGAAAAAGAAACAAGAAAAACGTCAGTTTTGTTTTGAGTTAAATAAATCTTGATTTTTTTAATCACCTTAATAAATGTGCAGGATGAGAACAATTGAAAATGAACCTTTCACAGTCCTTAGTGAAATCCCCTTAAAGCTTCACATGTGGTGGAATGATCTGGCAAAGGATAGTAAAGAAACAATGGTGAAAATCCTGGGAGGTCTCTTCAGTTTATTGAATGTCAAAAAGATCGGACATCATCGAAGCTTTAATACCTTTTTGGGACCCGACTCGCAATATATTTCGCTTCTTTGACTTTGAGCTTACACCCATGCTGGAGGAAGTCGCAGGTTATGCAGGCCTTGATGGAAACTTGAGAGGTCAATATCCTTTGTCACCAAGACCAGTATCTCTACACAGATTTTTGGATCTACTGAGTATTAGCCAAAATGTTCAGAATGAGGACCTATCTGAAGGATGTTGTACTCTCCTATTCTTGTATCAACGATATAGTAATCCTCGGGGTTTTGAAGAGCCGAACCTTGGGCTAACCCATGCTGGAAATAGAAACAAATGGGAAGCAAGGCGGGGTTTGGCATTCATAGTACCATTCTTGGGGGTTGTGATATGTCCACGAAAAGATGGTAAGATAGAAATGGGCCTCGTAGAGATGATCGATGTTGCAATTAAGAAGGCCAATAGCATTGTGGTTCCCTTGATCTTGTCTGAAATCTATCGGGCTTTGACTATCTGCCGGGAAGGAGGAAAGTTCTTCCAAGGGTGCAATCTGTTACTTCAATTGTGGATGCAAGAGCACCTCTGCCACCGGGTGGGATATATGAATTACGGATTGACCAGTTTAAGTTGTATTGAAAAATTTAAAGAACGAGTAGTAGGTGTTGAATTTCCTGAAGGTACTGAAGCTTGGCTTGTACAATTTAGATCCCTGACTGCCGATAAAATTGAATGGGCATTTGGATAGCTTCCTGTCACTGAGGCGGTATACATGTCGGCTGGAGAGTGTTATATTCTCTTAATGGGCATCCGGAGTATCCAGCCATATGTTCCCCACCGGGTATTATGCCAACTAGGAAGGTTTCAAGTTGTCCCCAGTGATGAAGACCTGAGTAAATAAGTCATTGAGTTGGGTCCGAAAGCCGTATTTCCCGAAGATAAAATTCGCAAGCTATGGAATGAATGTAGATTTCTCAAACCTAAAACTATGGTCCGAGATCCAGCTAGAGGAGAAGTGGATCCTAAGTATAATGTCTGGTTCGGGAAAAGATTCCAGATTCCCCAAAGACCTGCTAAGAGAGCTCATGTTCATCAATTTACTAATGACTCACAAGAACAATGAGGTTGGTTGGAAAAATAAGAAAGCTACAGGGCCAAAATAAGCAAGTTGGAAAAACAAGTTATGGACCTGCAATTTGAAAATGGTGTACAAGCTGCTGCTGATAAGGGGGAAAAGAAAAGATTGACTCAGGAAAATGAGGCTCTCAAGGCTCAAGTCCGGAAGTTGAAAATAGCTGTCAGAAACCCGGAGAGAAGTCGAGCAGATGAAAGACTGATAAGCAGCCTGAAAACACAAGCCCTCGAATGCCAAGATGACCTAGAAAAGTCAAAGTATAGTCTAGCAGAAGCTCGGGTTCAATTGTCATAAAATGCCAAAGGTCGGGCTCAATTTGTGCAACAGATGAAGAGAAATTACGAAGGGACTATCACTAGCTTAAAAGGAAAGGTAGCTGCTCTTGAAAATGAGGAACCCAAAAAGGCTAGAGTTTTCAAAGCTGAGAGGGAGCACTTTTATGATATGATAGCCCAAATGGAAGAAGGGATACAACAATTGCAAAGTCAAAACCTTCATGATTCTTAAGTGTTAGAAGCTAGGAGTGAACACATAGGGTAGTTGCTTCAAGAAAAAAGGCAGAATCAGAGAGAGGATCCTAGCCATTGACGATTACATTTTGGTAAAATGCTATGTGTGCGAGGATATGACTCGCACCGCTTTCATCGCCGCAGTGATGACTTTCGTCAAGCAATTTATGAGTGATTTGGATCGCTTACAGGGGATCTCGCAGATAGGTCCGCGGCAAGGCCGAATGATGCCCCGTAGGCACCGGGAACAGTGGAGGCTTTAATGTATTCATGATTTCTCGAGTCTGTATTGTCCTTTATATTTGTCTTTGAGTTTGTATTTCTTTTATTAGAGTATGTGGGTTGTTCGTTTGTCGAGTCAGTGTTTCTTGTTCAAAGTCTGTTGGTCATTGTAATCAAGTTTTTTTATTCTGAAAATTGAAAATTCCAAAAAAATGTGTGTTTCATTATTTTTACCTTTCATCTCCAAGAATTACGCTTGGTCTGATTCATGCGGGGTCACGATACATAGGCAATCTCTATAGGATTCGACCGTAATCAAATAATTAAAAAAAGAACAAAGGGAAAAAGAGAAGGAAAAAAAAGGAAAAACAACATGAGAGGAAAGGAGAAGAAAACGAGAAAATAAAGAAATCGAGGAAAATAAACAAAAGAGAAAAAAAAAAGAGAGGAAAAATAGCAGGAGAGGAAAAGAAAAGAGGGAAAAATAAGAAAGTCAAAGAAAAACAAAAGCAAGGAAAAGAGATGAATGAGTAAGAGAATTTGCAAATGAAAAGCTGGGATGACGCTAGCAGCCGAACAAATGCATAATAGAAATGGCTAGCTGCTAGGGTGCATTCATTCCCCAAATGTGTGGCTACCAATCTGTTAAAACTCTAACCGCTAACGGAATTATTGTTGATGTCGAGTCCAGGCAGGTGGTTAGTTGTTCTGGCATTCTGGCAACCTATTCTTACAACACCCAGTCAAAAGGCAGATTGAACATGACTAATCAATAATTGGAGGCGAGTATTGTTGACCCATCAAAAGAGGTGGAAGAAGTTGATGTTAATGCGATGAAAGAGGAGATGTATAAGTTGAAGTAACAAATGTCTCAAAATGTATCAAGCATGGGTAAAGGGGCATCCACTACCGGTTTATCCTGCCAATCCTGCTTATATCCCACTGTTGGCCCAACCTCCACATCCTCCTGTTGTGAATTCATCCCCGGCCTTTCCTACCTACCAACAATGCTATGGCACCACCTCCTAAAAACCACCAGCCCTACCACCTAATCTGGTCCCATACCCTCCCCACCAACCACTCCTGTATTTGTGGCACCTCCACCTGCTGCATTACACAGATCTTTTAGTGAGCCTCTATTATAGACTTAAGACAACCATTATTATCCCCCGGAACCAACCTTCAAAGCACCGGACCATGTCCTTACACTCCTCAGTTCGACCTCTCGGCAGAAATTGAGAAGGCTCCTAAGAATTCTAAACAGGAAGAGATGACCAGTAAAGTCAAGAGCTTGGAGCAATCTTTCAAGAATATGCAGGGGCTAGGTGGGCAAGTAAGCGTGGCCTATAAAGACCTGTGTCTGTTCCTAGATGTCCAGTTACCAGCAGGGTTCAAGTTGCCCAAATTTGATTTATATGACGGGCATGGTGATCCCGTGGCGCATCTAAGAGGCTTTTGTAGTAAGATGAGAGGAGCAGGTGGAATAGGCGAATTGTTGATGACGTACTTCAGTCAAAGTTTAAGTGGCTCGACTTTGGAATGGTACATCCGACAAGACCATAGTCGGCGGTACACTTGGAATGATCTGGCTCAAGCGTTTGCTTGTCATTTTCAGTATAATCTCGAAATTATACCAAACCGTTTGTCACTGAAAAAAATTGAGAAGAAGCCCGGGGAAAGCTTCAGAGAATACGGTTTCCGCTGGAGAGAGCAAGCGGCGAGGGTTGACCCGCCAATGAAAGAAAGTGAAATGGTTGATTACTTCTTGCAGTCTTTGGAGCCCACTTGCTTTGGTCATTTGGTGTCAGCAGTGGGGAAATCTTTTAATGAAGTGGTGAAAATGGGAAGCATGGTGGAAGAGGGACTTAAATATAACAAAATCATGAGCTATTGGGCGATAAAGGCAACCACCCAGGCCATTCAAAACGGCACTAGAGGTGTATTGGGAAAGAAGAAGAAAGAGGATGTTGTAGTAGTTGAGTCAAGAGCTTGGTCTAGGGGGCCATCACCATATTATAATCAACCTCAACCCCACCCCCAAACTTACCCCCACACTCCATATAGCCCACCATAATACTATTACCCACCTCCAGATCCCCACTTCTCTGTCCATCATGCCCAAACACACCCCCAAGCCCTTACCCATGCACCATGGCATGCGCCAACCCCACAAAATACTTACCCAGCTCCCCAAAACACTTACCTACCCCCAAAAGCTTACAAAAATCCCCATGGATCACGTTTCAGTCCTAGCCAAACCTTCAAGCACGAGAGGACGCAGAAGCAGAAAGCTTTAACCCCTTGGGAGAATCATATACCAGTCTGTTCCACAGGATGAGACATTTGGGAATGCTAAGTCCGATTTAGCCTAAGTTGCCAAATCCCCTTCCAAGAAATCTTGATCATTCGTTGAGTTGTGAGTATTATTCGGGGGCTCCGGGGCATGACATAGAGAAGTGTTGGAAGCTGAAAATAGCTATTCGGGAGCTCATTGATACCTGCTGAATTGAGGTGCAAGCCCCAAAGATGCCTAATATCAATCAGAATCCATTGCCAACCCATCATGAGACCTATATGATTGAGCTAATGCAAAAGAGGGGAGCATAAGAAGCCCTCCCAGACCGTAATGATGATCAGGGCTAGTGAAATCAAGCCAAGTGGGGAATCAACTAATGGGAAGACATCGATCAAGGTGAAAGAAATAGGTGGTAAACCAGTTGTGGTGGTTTAGAAGGAGTCTTCGAGCATTATTGCAGTGAAACAAGAACAAGCCAAAGAGGTGGTTCCAGGGGCAGCTACCAAGCCCGTTGTAATCATGGAAGGTGCTTACATAGAGACTGTTATCATCAAGCCAGTAAATCAGCTACCAGTAATCAGTGGTAAGGCCGTCCTATGGAATTACGATCGAGTGACAGTGATGTATAAAGGGAAGGAAGTGAAAGAAGAAGCTTGTGAAACCCACGGTCTGACTCGCTCAGGGAGATGCTTTGCCCTTGAAGAGTTGAGAAAAGCCAAGTCTGCCAAAGATAATCCAGTGTCAGTGAAGAAAGCTGTAACTAAGGAAGAAGCAGAAGAATTCTTAAGGAAAATGAAGGCGCAAGAGTATTCCATTGTACAACAGTTGAGAAAGACCCCTGCGCAGATCTCGTTGCTCTCATTATTGATCCTTTCCGATGAGAACCGTCGGGCGTTGATGAAAATTTTGAATGAGGCTCATGTTCCCGACAAGATATCGGTAAATCACTTGGAGAAAATAGCAAACAAAATATTCGAGGTGAACAAATTTACCTTCTCTGATGAGCATAATATGGCCCTTTATCTAACGGTGAAGTGCGAAAATTCTATGGTTACCCGAGTTCTGATCGACAATGGGTCTAGTGAAAATATTTTCCCTCTCTCCACAGTGGACAAGATGAAAGTGGACGGTACTAGAATTCACAAAAAAAGCAATTGTGTTCGAGGGTTCGACGGTGGGGGCAAAGATTCAGTGGGTGATATAGCACTAGAGTTGACAATAGGGCCTGTTGATTTCACTATGGAATTCCAAGTGTTGGATGTGGTGGTCTCTTACAATCTTCTTCTAGGGCAACCCTGGATTCATACAGCCAAGGCAGTGCCGTCTACCTTGCACCAGATAGCCAAATTTGAATGGGACAGACAGGAAGTTGTGGTGCACGGTGAGGATAATCTATGTGTCCTGGGTGATGCAATTGTGCCTTTCATCAAATCTGAAGACGACAAGGGTCCATAGGTCTATCACATCCTTGAAACAGTATCAGTTGAAAAGATCCCAGAAGGTGAGCTTGTTCCAATCCCTAAAGTAGCAACTGCATCGGTTATGGTGGCCTCGGAGATGTTGAATAATGGGTTCGTACCTGGCAAGGGTTTGGGTGCTTCTATGCAAGGCATCGTACAACCAGTGTCTCTTCCCAAAAACTTAGATACTTTTGGTTTGGGGTTCAGGCCTACAGCTACGGATATAAGACGAGCCAGAAAGCTGAAACAAAGAGCATGGGTTCTTCCAAAGCCCATCCCGCGGCTGTCCAGATCATTTGTTAGGCCTAGTGCCAGAAAGCGCTCAATGTCAACATCTCCCGGTTCATTGATCGATGTTGATGGAGATTTGGATAAAGGATTTGAGAGGTTGTTCAACGAGGTAAACATGGTGAAAGCTGGAGAAGGATCAATCAAGGTAGATGTGAAATTTGTGGGGCCCTGTGCAAAGATCAACAATTGGGAAGCTACTCCTCTTCCTGCTCGGAGGGAGTCGTGGTAGTCGGCTTTGATTTTTCTTTCATTCTAATCTTGATTATTTCCAGGGTTGTAATTCAAATGCTATATTCCATCCGTTTGGATGAGTTAAACCTTGTTATCTTTAAATTTCAATGAAATGCAATTTCCCTTAATTCCATTCCTGATATTTTGTTTTTTATTTTTTCTTTTTCTTTCTTGCACCGTTCTTTTTATGCTGGTTTCAATGACATGACATGTATGAGGAATCTCCAGCCCAGTCTTAAATTACAATCTAATTCTGAAATAATAATACAATAACTTGAGTGTGATGATGAAGTGGAATATGATGATGATGATGCTTTTAAGGAGATTAGTAAAGAATTAAACCATTTTAAGGAAAAACCCAAACCTAACCTGAATGATACAGAGGCAATCAACCTAGGGGATCAAGATAATGTACGAGAAACTAAAATAAGTGTCCATCTTGAACCACAACTCCGAGAGGAGATAATTAAAGCATTGTTTGAGTACAAAGATGTTTTTTTATGGTCATATGACGACATGTCGGGTCTAAGAATTGATTTGGTGGTTTACGAATTGCCCACCGACCCAGCGTTACCCCCTATTAAGAAGAAATTGAGGAAATTTAAAATAGATATGAGTGTAAAGATCAATGAAGAAGTCACCAAGCATTTTGAGGCAAAAGTCATTCGAGTCACACGGTATCCCACCTGGTTAGCCAATGTTGTGCCTGTGCCAAAAAAGGATGGAAAGACCAAGGGGTGCATTGATTATCGTGATCTCAACAAGGCAAGTCCAAAGGACAATTTCACACTGCCAAATATCCATATCTTGATTGATAATTGTGCCAAACATGAGATCGGTTCTTTTGTTGATTGTTATACGGGCTATGACCAGATTTTAATAGATGAGGAAGATGCAGAGAAAACAATATTCATCACTCCAAACGTACTACTATAGAGCCATGCCGTTTGGGTTGAAAAATGCTGGGGCAATCTACATGAGAGCAATAACAACCATATTCCACGACGTGATACACAGAGAGATCGAGGTGTATGTGGATGATGTGATTATAAAGAGTAGGGAGCAGTCTGACCATGTTCGGGATCTAAGAAAGTTCTTCCAAAGGCTTCGCAGGTACAATCTCAAGCTCAATCCTGCAAAATGTGCTTTCGGTGTTCCATCAGGAAAATTGTTGGGATTTATAGTTAGCCTTCGAGGTATCGAATTGGACCCATCAAAAATCAAAGCCATACAAGAATTTCCACCTCCGAAGAACAAGACCGAGGTGATGAGTCTGTTGGGGAGGTTGAAATATATCAGCAGGTTTATCGCTCAACTTACGACAACTTGTGAGCCCATCTTCAAGCTGTTAAAGAAGGATGTTGCGGTCAGGTGGACAGATGAATGTCAAGAAATATTTGATAATATAAAAGGGCATCTGTCAAACCCACAAGTGTTGTTGGTCCCGCCAGAACCAGGGAGGCCTTTGATTATGTATTTGATAGTTTTGGACAACTCATTTGGATGCATATTGGTTCTGCACGACATCACCGGCAGGAAAGAGCATGCCATATACTACCTCAGCAAGAAGTTCACAGCTTACGAGGTTAAGTACACTCAGCTTGAGAGGACGTGTTGCGCTTTAACTTGGGTAGCGCAGAATCTGAAACATTACCTTTCATCGTATACCACCTACCTCATCTCTCGGTTGGATCCGTTGAAGTACATCTTTCAGAAGACTATGCCCATGGGAAGGCTCGCAAAGTGGCAAATCTTCCTCACGAAATTTGACATTGTCTATGTGACCTGGACTGCAATGAAAGCACAAGCGTTAGTTGATCACTTGATTGAGAATCCAGTAGATGAAGAATATGAACCTTTGAAAACATACTTCCTAGACGAAGAGGTAATGCACGTTGATGAGCTGGAACAAGCTGAGAAGTCAGGATGGAAAGTTTTCTTTAATGGGGCTGTCAATATGAAAGGCGTTGGGATAGGAGAGGTACTTATTTCTAAAACAGGGTAGCATTACCCTGCTACGGCTTAGCTTCGCTTTTATTGTACTAATAACATGGCCGAGTATGAGGCGTGCATCTTGGGTTTGAGGTTAGATGTGGACATGGGTGTCCAGGAAGTCTTGGTCATGGGCGACTTGGACCTACTGGTACACCAAATTCAGGGGGAATGGGAAATACGAGATTTGAATCTTATAGCGTATCGACAATTTTTGCATGACTTTGTCAACGGTTTCAATCAATAGAGTTCAGGCACATTCCAAGGACTCATAATGAGGTCGCCGATGCTTTGGACACTCTGGCATCAATGTTGCATCATCCAGATAAGGCTTATGTGGACCCCCTGCAGATTCAGGTCCACGATCAACATTCTTATTGTAATATGGTAGAAGAGGAACTTGATGGTGAGCCGTGGTTCCATGATATCAAAGAATACCTTAGAATGGGAATGTATCCAGTGCAGGCTACATGGGATCAAAAAAGAGCAATTCGGCATTTGGCAAATGGATTTTTCTTCAGTGGAGGGGTATTGTACAAAAGAACTCCAGATCTTGGTTTGTTGAGATGCATAGACGCTAGACAAGCCACAGCTATCATGACTAAAGTACATTCAGGGGTTTGTGGACCACATATGAGCGGTTATGTGTTGGCAAAGAAGATTCTCCGAGCAGGTTATTATTGGCCTACTATGGAGTGATATTGTATCAGCTTTGTGCGCAAGTGTCATCAATTTTAGGTGCATGGAGATTTGATTCACTCTCCACCATCGGAATTGCACACAATGTCTGTGCCATGGCCTTTCGTTGCATGGGGCATGGATGTCATTGGGCCAATTGAGTCGGCAGCGTCAAATGGGTATAGGTTCATTCTGGTGGCCATTGATTATTTCACCAAGTGGATTGAGGCCAAAACTTTCAAGTCCGTAACCAAGAAGGCGGTGGTTGATTTCGTGCACTCGAATATCATTTGTCAGTTTGGGATACCAAAGTTGATCATTATAGACAATGGGGCTAATCTCAATATTCATATGATGGAAGAAGTATGTCAGCAGTTCAAGATTCCACATTGGAATTCTACCCCTTACCGCCCCAAGGAAAATGGAGCGGTTGAAGCGGCTAACAAGAATATAAAGAAGATACTCCAAAAAATGGTAGAGAGTTCTAGACAGTGGCATGAAAAGTTACCTTTTGCATTGCTGGGTTATCGCACTACTGTCCGTACTTCAGTAGGGGCGACCTCTTATTTGTTGGTGTATGGCACTGAGGTAGTAATACCTGCAGAGGTGGAAATTTTGTCCCTTCGGATTGTCGCAGAAGCCAAGATTGATGATGATGAATGGGTTAAAGCCCGCTTGGAGCAGTTGAGTTTGATCGATGAGAAAATATTAGAAGCAGTGTGTTATGGTCAGTTGTATCAACAAAGAATGGCTAGAGCATATAATAAGAAGGTGTGCCCGCGAAAGTTTGAAGTGGGTCAACAAGTGTTGAGGCGTAGTCTTCCACATCAGGCCGAGGCCAAAGGCAAGTTCACCCCAAATTGGCAGGGGCCATTCATCGTGAAAAGAGTGTTGTCCAATGGTGCTTTGTATTTGATAGACATAGAAGGCAAATGTGTTGAAATGGCCATCAATTCCGATGAGGTCAAGAGATATTATGTATGATTTCCTTTGAATTAATTGCATTTGTTTGTATTTGGCATATTTTGAAGATTGGAATGACGAAGACATTTTGTTCTGCTATCTAAATACTTTATCCTTTGTTACCCCTTTGAGCCGCATTTATTTCTTTCATACCCCTCTTTCGGAATCAGTGACAAAATTCGTAAACACAAGCGTGGAAAGTAAGTAAAGGAAAGAGAAAGAAAATGATGAAAAGAGAGAGAAAAGAAAAATGAAAATGAAAAAAAAACAAAAAATAAAAAGACAAGAAAAAAAAGAAAAGGAAAAAGAAAAAGAAAAAATAGAAGAAAAAGAAGAATGTAAAGAAATATCACAACAACAAAGTAATTTTGTGACATTAACTACATTCGACCTGATTCCTTTTAAGGATACGTAGGCAGCCTCACGGTTCGGTCTTATCAAAGTAAACTCCAAAAGTCCCCAAGCAAGAAACTGGGGCAGAAGTTGTGACGGTGCAAGAGATTTGATTCCGAAAGTTGTAATTTTGAACCCATTTGAATTATTTTGAGCCTTTGATACCCTTTGTTTCTAATCCTGTCCAAAAGCCTGCATTATGGTCCAAAGAAAGATCTTCTGATCAGTCTTCAAAAAATGCCAAGTCGAGCAAAAAGAGGTAATCCATGTCAGGGACAACACTCTTTTCCAAGAAAAATGATGAAAATGAGAGTCTTATTGGTGAAAACCCTCGCGGGTACCGTAAGGCGACACGAGCCGAGAAAAATAAAAAATGAGAGAGTTTTATTGGTGAAAACCCTCACGGGCACCATAAGACGAAGGTGAGTTGAGAGAAACCAAAATGAGAGAGTCTTACGGGTGAAAACCCTCACGGGCGCACCTTAAGGAGAAAGTGAGTTTTTAGATGAGCAAATGGGAGGGGTTTTGTGGGTGAAAACCGTTCAGGACACCGCAGGATGGACAAGGTTAGGGTATGGTTGAAGAAATCAGGTTATGGAATTCAGGGGCAATGAAGCATGGTAATTGAAAGTTGATTGGTCAGACGGATTGAGCCGATTAGTCCGAAATGCATGTCATGATCAATGGTAGCAGTTTGTTCCACTCAGATAAGTCTCTTTTCCTTTTCTTTCCTTTTCATAAGTCGTCCGGTTTGGGACTCTCTTTATCCTTAACTCTCAAGGACATTGCATTTCATTACTTTTGGGGTTTGTTTCCCTAAGATGGGTCAATGTCAGTTTTGTTCAAAATAAAGAAGAAAGGATGTCAAGGCTTATTACCAGTTTCCCAATTGCAAAGCACAGTGGGGCCAGAATGTACCAAAGATGGCATGATGCAAAGTAAGATACAAAGGGTCACCGGAAGTTTCATTGGTGGATTGATTGGTAGTTTTGTGGGGAGAGGAAAAGTTTCACATAAAGGGGTTATAAATGTAAAATAGTATGGGATAGAACATTTGGGTTGTCAAAAGTCATGGCATTTGGAATTCAGTCAGAAAGTCAAGCGGTTCAGGGTCAGCTCGGGAAGTAGGTCAAAGCAAAACACAGTGGCAGGGACACCTTCAGCAAGAATGCCATCAACTAACCACCATTTTAAACTAATAAGATTTTTCTTTGATTAAAAGAGGGCCAGAAAATTATTGTTCGTTTCGGAGAAACTCCCCATAGGGGAAGGGCAAGCACCAAAACAGGTACGATCGCAAATTCTCAGGACCCTCTTGGAAAATAGGGCTTAGCGTAAATTTCAAAATGGTCATGAATAGCATAAATGTACTGATGATAGACTATAATTACGTATTTTAGCTGATTATTACGCTCTAATTTACTGCACTTTAGTAGAGTTTGCGCTTTAATCGCTAGTGTTTTGCACTAATAGTGTGATTTATGCCTTTTAGGAGTAATTCCAAGCTATATAGATGCTATAGAATTAAATTAAGTGATTTGGAGCTTCGTCGTTTGAGTAAGAGCTCAAGAAATTAAGCCGGGATCGGGTTCGGGGGTCAAATTTGATAATTAAGTACGAACGAAGACTCGAGGATATATATTGTGCACTATCTAGTAAAATAGACATAACTCTTTTCTTCGAACTCTATTTGGGCTGCACAATATATTGTTGGAAAGATAACTCAAAGGGCTATAATTTTCATGTTTTATGTTTTGCCAAATTCCAAATGGAACAGGGTGAAAACATGCGGTAGAAAGTGCACCGCGGTCGTCACCGCGGTCCGTGCCGAGGTTTGAGGCAGTGCCTTCTGCTGTCGTCACCGCGGTCCACGCCGCGGCCGCGGCAGTCCAGATGTGAAATATTGTCCTTTTTCGCATAGGAGAAGGTATAATTATTTGAGCCCAACCCTATTTGGTATATATACATGGAAAAACGGTATTTTTAAGGGTTGGACATATTTTTGACACATATTTGACCTAAGGAGGCCAAGACACAATAAGAGCAAGGCGGGGAATTCTTCAACAAGTTTTTCATTCCTCTTCCTATTTTTTCATTGTTGATTATGACTTTTAGTATTGTAGTTTTACATACAATTATGAATAGCTAATTTGTTATCTAAGGTTTTGGATGAAACCCGTTGGGGATGAATTGGTTGTTATATTAATATAGTTTTGAGTTGGTTGTTAATCTCTATTTGTTCAACTACGTTTTGATTTTGGTTAATTGAAAGGATCCTCAATTAGCCGTTCCTATTTATTATGTATCTGCTTGAGAGAGAGTGCATATTTAGGTAGTTGTTTGAACAACATCACTCCCGGAGTATAGACGAGAGTCATAACCGAGGGTTTAGAGGTTGGATTAGAGATAACGATACCTCGGGTGCAATCTAAGTGAACTGTAATGTGAATCTAGCTAGTGTAGCTTGAGAGAGTGCTTCTAGTAAATTATCATAATTTCTTGAGAGAGATTTATGGTAGCTGGAGAGTTCATGATTGATAGAGGAAACTAAGTCACAACTATAAGAAATATACAACCAAGGAAATCAACAACGGGGGAAACCATTTCCTTAGAACTTTATTCAAATTGTTTACAATTCAAGCATAGTTAGTTTTCTCCTGTTTATTTATTTTTAATCTTATCTTCTTAGTGATATTAAACATATACAACTAAGCCTTAGTTCTCTGTGGGATTCGACTCCAAATGTTTAGACCGGATTATATTTGCAACGACCGCTTATCCTTTTTAGGACTAGTGTTGGGCGTGATCATGTACCTCAAAGGAATATAAGTTGGTTTCAAAGTTTACATGTTTAAGATAGGATTCAATTAGGAGTTTTCAGGACCCTCCTGGATAATGGGACGTAGTTTTAAGGTCGTCTTAGATAACAAGATATAGTGGAAGTCGTACCTTCAGTAGATATAACTTAGGTTAAAATTATTTTTTTTAACTAGAAGTTACCAGGACCCTCCCGGATAATGGGGAGTAGTTAAGACCTCTTAGATAACAAATGTAGTGGGAGTAATACCTTTAGAAGATATAACTTAGGTTCGTAATTGTTAAGAGTTGTTAGGACCTCATGGATAATAGGATGTAGCTTTCAAATTCTTAATAATAGTTGGTATAATGATTCAGTTTGACACTCACCCATGTGCCCAGCTACCAAACTGGGGCAGAAAATTTTCTTTGTTTTGTCTATTTTGTTGAAGTCAGGAGCCCGCCTGAAGAATAGAGGAATACATTTCAAGTTTTAAAGTCAGGAGCCCGCCTGGAGAACAGAGGCATACATTTCAAGATTCAGCAGTCAGGAGCCCGCCTGGAGAACAGAGACACACATTTCAAGTTTCAGCAGGCAGGAGCCTTCCTGGAGAATAGATGCATACATTTCAAGTTTCAGAAGTCAGGAGCCCACCTGGAGAACAGAGGCATACATTTCAAATTTCAGCAGTCAGGAGCCCACCTGGAGAATAGAGGTATTACAATTCAAGTTTTAGTTTTCAAATTCTCATTAATATCCAGTAACGTGATGCCCAGCCGCCGAACTGGGGCAAAAGATTCTCTTTGTTTTGTCTATTTTATCGAATTTAGGAGCCCGCCTAGAGAATAGAGGAATACGTTTCAAGTTTCAGCAGTTAGGAGCCCGCCTGGAGAACAGAGGCACACATTTCAAGTTTTAGCAGTCAGGAATTCGCCTGGAGAACAAAGGACCACATTTCAAGTTTCAGCAGTCAGAAGCCCGCCTAGAGAACAGAGGACTACATTTCAAGTTTTAGCGGTCAAGCATCAGTCTGGAAAAGGGCAAAGCATCTTAGATCACAATTCAAGGCAACAACAAAAGGATGTCCCTAGGAGAATACAAGTCAACAAGAACCACAAGGGCAAGTTTGAAGATATAGATAGGATCTTTTGTAATTCATAGATCATAGCTTAGTCTAGCTTCTTCTTATTTTTGATACGGTGTAATAAGGGGGTTCAGTTAGCAGTAGCAACAGTGAAACCACAGCTCCATGGTAGTCCCACCTACCAGACCTTCCAGAACTACACTGACCTGATTCCTTTATAGCCATGGATATGTAGGCAACCTCTGAAGCAAGGTTCGGTCAGACATTTTTCAAAATGCTTCTCATGGAGTGGCAAGCAGGCAAAAATTTCTCATGTTTGCTCATTTGTTTTTGCCCGAAAACCTTTCGTGTCTCCGAGCAAAGAGGGGCAGCTGTGAGCACGTGATTTTTGCCTCTCTTGAATTACTCCTATAGAATTCGTAAAATTAGGATTTTTCTTTTAATTATTTAATTTTAGGAAATTAATTGCTCGATTTTGTGTGTGTTTGCATTTTGTGTGTATTTTAATTGATATAATTCATAAAAAATAAAAAATAGCATATTTGCATTTAGGACCCAATTTTATATTTTTAGTTCTATTAGTCAATTAACATTTTAAAAATGGAAGAAAATAACAAAAATAATTTATTTTGTATTTTACTTTTAATTTTTGATTTTTCCTTAGTTTGCTTTAAACTAGGAGTTAGTTAATTTTTAAAAATTAATTAGTTTAATTTTAGAGTTAAATCAGGTCTTTTATTTTTAATTTTGTATTTAACAAAAATAAAAATTAAAAGAGAAAAAGAGAAAAATAACAAAACTAATATGAAGTGAATAAAACTGGCCTGTTAAAATAGTAGGCGTTTGGGCCATCTATTTCCAAACAAAGGTTAGCCCAAACCAAAACCCGGCCACTTGAACCAACCCAAGCCCAACCCCAAGACCACCCGGTCCAGTCCCTTTAGTATCAAAACAGCCCCGTTTTGCTTGCTTTTAATCACGACCGTTGGATCTCATCAATCCAACGGTCCGGAACTAACAAGGTTATTTGATATATAATTGTCCGAATTTCCCCCTACCCCCTCATTCACCGTCTCTCATACCACCCTTCTAACCTCCGATGTAACACCACTGTCCCACACCGTTTGTCGCCGGCCGGAAATAGCCTCCGCTGGCGGCGATCACCCAATGGCCCCCAAAGTTTACCACAGCCTCCTCTCCTCTTCCCCTTTCTAAATCCAAACCTCTCTCTCCCCAAAGCCTACCCAGTCCCTTCGAATATGCGAAACATTAGCGCTGCCTCCAAACCCAACCAAAATCACACCCCATGGCCTCCTCGACCTCCTCTTCCTAAATCCCAAGCTAATTTCTTTCAAATCCAGCCCTAATTGCTCGAATCCTAGATCTAGGGTTCTGATTTGGGGGTCTTAAAGAATTTCAGCCGGCTTAGATTTCCCCAGTGATCGATTGATCTTTTAATAATATTGTTTGTTTATTTTGGCAAAGAATAGGCAAACACCATTATTTGAAGATCAAATTCGAAGTCGGTCAGTTTAAATCCTAAAATCAGCAAGTTTTCTCACTTTTTTGCTTTCTTTCTTTCTTTGTTTTGTTCTTCTTTTGTTCATCTCCTGTTTCTTCTTCATAGACAAATTTTAGTTTCTGTTGTTAAGTTTTTAATTACTATTTTTTCTATGTTCGTATTGTTTCACGTAATTCTGTTCCTTTTATTTTTGTTTTGATTGATAGTAGCATGATTAATTTTGTTCTTAGGTTTTGTCTAATTCAGTAGCCTGTAACAGTACTGATTGGAATTAATTTCTAGTTCTGATTAGAATTAGATCGATTTAAAAGTTCAATTTTAGGGATTTTGTGTTAATTAGACATTATTTGGATATACCTGAGTAATTCCTTGCCTTTAATTGATTAACTATGGTCATTTTTGACCAAGTTCAAAGGGCTAGGGTTAGCTTGGCATATGTTAGTAATTGTAGGATTAATTCAGGGGTAGTATAGGTATTTTAATTAGAGAATAGTGCGGTAACTGAAATAGAACCCCTTAGAACCTTCTAGATGGGGGTTCTAATTTAAAATTCAGAAAATTGAGTATAGTAACTTGGGAAATAAGTCAGTCCCTTAAGGGCTTTAAGCTAAAAAAAAAAATGAAAAACTAATAAGGGACTAAAAATATAAAGGGAAAATCTGAAAGTTGCCCTAATTTTGTTTATAAAAGGGCAGTACCCTTTGTCTTACAAAAGAGGGTTTAGGAGTGGAGATATTTGAAATTCAAAATTCAAAGTTAGAAAGCCATAGAATCTGAAAATTTGAAATTCCAATCCAAAAAACAAAAAAAAAATCTTAAAATTTGAAAGTTTGAGAGGGAAACTGAAAATCAACAAAAGTTCTGCAAAAGTCTGAGAGTTTTGAGCATTTAGAGTTTTAGATCTTAGGTTTCTAAGTATTGAAGATCTTGAAAATTTCAGTAGAGTAAGTTTAGATGTCCCTGAGGTTATTTCAATCTCAATTTGGGGTCATTCAAGCTTGGTTTTGGGTGTTTACTGTTGCTGTTCATTTGAAACTATTTCCTGGCTGTTTTGATACCACTTCCTGGGCTAGAAATTGATCTCAAGTTGTTGTTGACTGCTGTTTGTATGTTGCTGCCTAGCTGATTTCAACTTCACTTCATTTTGTGTTAATTTCCAGGTACACATCCTGAATTTGTCCTGATGTAGCTCTCCAGTTAGAAATGGAATAAAAATGTTGCAGTGATTGTTCTGTTGTATTTTCTTTTCCTTTGAATGATTTGTTGATCTATTGTATTTCAAGTAGTTTCATGATCTAGCTAAGACCTTATTGTATTAATTATGGACTATGAACTTTAACAGAGTTCTATTTGTTTGTTCCAGTTTAGTAATTCAGATAGGTTTTATAAGCTAGTGTTAATTCAAATGTAGACATTGGTTTGGGCTTTATTAGTGCCTACCCCTGTATTTTGCGTGTGATTTTCTACCTCAAATGCTCATTATCAGGTTTTTAAACTTTAGGTAGTTTGTGTTAGTTTTTATTCCTGCGGATGTTGATAATTCCTGTTTAGTGTTAAAATCCTGTCACCTAGACTCTAGAGTTTTAAAGATCTGCAAAAACATAAAAAATATCCAGTTGTTCATGTTTTAGCTTCAAACCTGTTAATTAATGTAATTTTTCCATCTACTTGCCATTAAAAGTAAAGTCAAGAGTGTGATCTTATAAGTTGAATCACCGTTTAATTGATACCAAATTTTAAAAATAGGTAATCAGGTACTTGATCTTACATTTTCAGGTTAATGCTGATTTTGTCTCTACTATTGTTCATGCACTTGGTCCATGAAAACTAGGCTTAACATTGGGCCCAGTTACTTAATGAGAAGTCCAAGTATGTCCAGCCTTGAACCAGTGCCTTTTGCAGTCCGTTAAAGACCTCTTCAAATTGGGCTTGTACTGAAGCCCAATAGTTCGAAAGCTTTTATAAAGCTGAAGGCATTTCCATTCTTCTTGGGCTGATTGTGAAGCCCAATAGGTTGAAGGTCTGAATTCATGTTTTAGAATTGTTAATTTAATTGTAATGCAGCCTTTGGGCCTTTCAAGTTCAAGTGGCAGACTTGAATTAATGGGCTTTCAATAATGGGGGTCCCCTTGTTTAAGTTTGGACTTGATCTTGAGGTCCGAATTTTTATTGTTGAATGCCTTTAATAGTAATTGATTCATATCATTAATTAATTAAGTTTTTAGAGACAACCCTTAGTAGATAATGATAGTCCCTTTTAGGATGACCTTTAAAATAAAACGAGGTGCGCCGCACCAAACAAAATTCGTAAATTGCGTCACCCTCTTTAAATACTCACATTAAAATATTTAGAAATCGAAACATGCCATTTAGCGAATTTTCATGGCTTTCCGCAAAGTTATCAATACGTTAGTTGTTTTACGCGCGCATTTTAATATATCTACCTTCCTATATTCGGGTGTGCATTTTATGTGACCCAAATCTAAGTCTTAAAACGTTGAATAAAATGTGTCGCGGATCCGGGTGCATTTCATGTAATGTGATCCAAAAATATATTTTAAACGACGTTCAACCTTCCTCAAAAATCAATTAAAAGCGATAAATAATTTTAAAATTGCACTATAGGATGAAAATGCTTTAAAATCATATATTATGCCATTTATAATAATTTAAGCGATCGTGCTAGAACCACGGGATCCAAGGTGCCTAACACCTTCCCCCGGGTCAACAGAATTCCTTAGTCAGAATTTCTGGTTCGCAGACTTCATTTGGAAAGTCGAAAATTTTCTCGATTTGGGATTCAAGATAAACCGGTGACTTGGGACACCAAAAGCCAAACCTATCCCAAATGGTGACTCTGAATAAATAAATAATTCCATTTCGAATAATGTCACTTTAATTAGACAGACTCCCTTATACACTATCCTTCGGGGTGGTGTGTAAAAAGGAGGTGTGACACTCATTATAATCTAATTTATAAAAATTTCTAACCCTGATCGAAAAGTTGAAAAAATTCCCTCGAGCCCACGTGTCCGGAAATCCGAAATTTACCGAAGATAAAGTTTACCCATTAACTCACGAACTCAAATATATGATTTTCTCCTAATTCCATATCCAAAATCGTGGCCAAAATCCAAGAATACTAATTTTCTAGGTTTTGCTCAAAATTTTAAAATTTCTACTACTTTACATGATTTTTCATATTAAAATCTAGATATAATCCAAGTAATTACCTTACAATAGGTGGGAATCACTTACCTTGACATGAATGATCAAAATATAGCTCCAAAATTGCTCCTAGGTCGGATCCCATGGAGAAAATGAGATGAAATGAGCCAAAATTATTTCTTTACACTTATACACTGCCCAGACAAGCCTTCTTCGCGTTCACGAAGAAGAAAATTCCCATAAATCATTTTTCATACTCTTCTCAGATTGCCTCTAGTATAATTGCCATAATGTTTTGTACATAACTTCAAATTACAAATGATTTAATGTTTTGGAAACTAGAATTCAAGATATACAACTTTCATGTTTTGGTCATCTCCCAAGTCCTTATAGATTTTGAGATATAAGCTGCCAAAGTCATCCATGTGCAATACAAATTTCTTCTTTATCCTTCTGGATAGCCTATAGTGTATCAGCCATAACTTTTGGTATACGAATACAAATTCCAAATGGTTTATATTTTTAAAAACTAGACACAATGAGATATAACTTTCATTTTTGTATCATATTTAAATTCTTTATAGATTGTGAGATATGAGCCTCCGAAATCAGACCTGTGCAGCAGAGATTTCTTTCTACGCGAACGCGAGAACCTCCTCGCGAACGCGAAAAACAGAGTCCCTGAGGCCAAATCCTTCTTCGCGAACACGAGAGGATCCTCGTGAACGTGAAGAACAATACCATATACCAGCATTAGCTATTTTAAAACAGTCCGAAATGATCCGAAACCACTCCGAAACACACCTAAGGCCCCCGGGGCCCCGTCCAATCACATAAACCAGTCCCATAACATAACACGGACCTGCTCGAGGCCTCAAATCACATCAAACAACATCTAAATCATGAATTGTACCCCAATTTAGGATTAATGAACTTTATAACTTCAAATTTCTACATTGGATGTCAAAACCTATCAAATCACGTCCGATTGATCTCAAATTTTGCACACAAGTCACATTCGACATTACGAACCTACTCCAACTTTCGGAATTAGATTCTGACCCCGGTATTAAAAAGTCCACTTCCGATCAAACTCCTAAAAAACTTTCAAATTTCTATCTTTAGCCAAATGATTCCAAAATGACCCACTAACCTTCGAATTCACTTCTAATCGCGCTTCCAACTCCAGAATCACCATGCGGAGCTATTCCCAGACTCGGAATCCCAAAAGGACATCAATAACACTGAAATTCACTTCAAGCCAAACTTATGAAGTTTCTTCCAAAATGCTAACTTCTACAATAGGCGCCAAAACGGTCCCGGGTCATCCAAAATCTGAACCGGGCATACGCCTAAGTACGAAAATGGAGCCACAAGTTGGATGATGATAGTTCAAATGTCAGACCCTAACATTGGTCACTGTAGTTTTGGACAAAAAAAGCCTAAGGGTACAATACCTAGGAGTTAGAAACATTTGTTATTACCAAAGATGTGATTTTGTACAACTCATGCAAATGACAAGAAGATGTGGTGTATGCAATGAGAACCAAGAGCAGCCAATATTGGATTTCAGGGAATAATTTTAAGTTGTTTAGCTTTATTCTAATCAGAACTAGAAGTACCATGTTAGCAAGCTACTATAAGAATCATCTATTGATGTAAGATAAGAGATATGGCAGTTCCCCCTTAGGTTATGTGACTAAGTGATTACCGCGGATGTTTATAGTATGATATGATTTTGTATTGTACTAAATGGTTGGGGTAAAATATTCCAATTTTATTTAAGACAGATGAAATTTTCCTAAATGTGATCTATGCACATCGTTTAGAAAGAAAAAAAGGATAGTGTGCGACTATAGAATAGGGTCGGATGATGAGGGAAGTTAGAAATAACATTATTCCTCAATCTAGTGATCTAAAGTAGAACAAGAAAACGTGATTCCAGCAGGTGTTTAGTAAAAGAATAATAAGTAAGTTTTGAGTTGATATAGTTAATTGGCAATTTCAGCAGAGCTAGTAGAGGTACAATTTGATTCACTTAGCCAGGTTAACTCTAGTGAGTGGATGACAGTTTGAAATACCGAATGTATTAATAAACCTAGAGAGTTTAAGTTAAACCCGAAGTACAGTGACAGGAAAAAAAATCAGCTAGCAGTGAGAGCACAAACTATAGAAGAATAGCCTTTAAGAATTATCAAAAATTGGTCTCCCCAAGATTGGAAGTGTGAGCAGAGTTAAATTATTAAGAGTGTGTATGATAGTTAGGAATACATTAGCTATCCGTTGTGTGAATAATTTAGTTTTTCCTAGCTCAGAAGTAAGTTGGAAAATGAGTCGTCATTGACGTAGAGTGCAAAGAATTGCAAAAAAAAATCGGTTCAGTATTGAGGGAAAATTCTATAATTACCACAAGGATTATGTCTAGCATGTGTAAAAAACACAAGTCATTAGAATGATCACTGAGCTTAGTTATTGATGATAAAGTGATCACATAAAAGCTATAAAATCATGCCTATGTATGTGTTATGAGGGTAGTGCCATTGTACGAGACTCTAAAGTTTAGAGTACATGTCAAAGACTTAGGTCACGATAATGCTAAAAATTATTTTCAAGAAGTGCTTAAGAAGATAAAGTGTGAGAAGTATAACTCATGATAGAGGTAGATAAGAGAACTCTGGTGAAAGAAGTTCACCAACCAATATAGGAGTTCGACTTCGAACTCTGAAGATGATGGAGTTGTTGTCTAGAGCAGGACATGTTCCCCAATAGTAGCTGAAGAGAAGGAGAAACAATTTGATGATCCCTACGTGTTGCAGCTAAAGAGGAGATTCACAAGTATAAAACGATGGCTTTTGAATAAGGGGGAGATGATGGTACTTCGATGTACCAAGATAGATTGTGTGTTCCATACATAGATGGACTTAAGAGGGAAGATCATGTTAGAAGCCCGTGATTGTAGGTATTCTTTCCACCCAGGTTCCCAAATATGCATCACGACAGAAGCCCGTGATTGTAGGTATTATTTCCACCCAGGTTCCCAAATATGCATCACGACCAAGGAGATTTATTGGTTGACCAACATGAAAAAGAACATCGTAGACTTTATAACTAGGCGGAGCATTTTATTTAAACAGTTGAAGATATGTCCTTGATGTTAAAAGTAATTGGGATTATCACATACCTCTCATTGATCTTGCTAATAATAACACCTACCATTTCAGTACCAAGATGGCACCGTACGAAGCTCTGTATGGGCGAAGGTGTAGATCACCAATTGGTTGGTTCAAGTTGGTGATTGGGTGTGTCTGAAAGTTTCCCCTATGAACGGCACTATGAGATTTGGGAAGAAGGGGAAGCATAGTCCCTGCTATATTGGGCCATATTAGATTCTTTCGAAAGATTGGTCAATTAGCTTATGAGTTGGAGTTGCTGCCAGAATTAGTGGTGGTACAACTAGTATTTCACGTGTCATGTTATAACATTCAAGTTTCCAGTACTCAGATACTCATGTCAGTTCAGTACTCGGATACTCATGTCAGTTCAGTACTTAGATGTTCATGTTAGTTCAGTACTCAGATACTCATGTCAGCTTACTCAGCTACTCATGTTAGTCCGATACTTAGACATTCATGCCAGCTTAGTACTCATATTACTGAAATATTTGTGCCAATTCAATATTCATATATCTATGTTAGTTCAGTATTCACGTATCCGTGGCAGACCAATATTTAGTCAATGCAATAGTCATTCAGTCTGGTATAGCAATAGTTCAATAATCATGTATTCATTTAGTTTAGTATACACGTGTTAATTAAAGTTCATATTTCCACCAGACCCACTTAAGTTCTGGATTTAGCCAAAGATACAGCCAGTACAATCATTCAAGGACGAATGATCCCAAAGTGGAGATAATGTAATATTCCGTAAATTCGGCTTAGGCGTGAATGTGTTAAATGAGTGGTAAGGTTATATCTTGAACATGTGAAGTCCCACCGGGATGATTATGGGTAAAATAGTTGTTTCAAAATCAAGATGGAAAGTGAGGTGCATAAGATTTGACAAAATCAACTAAGTTTGCATAAAGTTTGTATTCTAGAAAGCTTTAGTGAAAATGTATAAGGAATTGGGGAAAACTTAAAGCATGAAAGTTGTAGGCATTTGAAATGGCTTTCCAACGATATACTATAGAGCCTAAACAGATCTCTGTGTAAACAGTTATGCTCATTTTATAGAATAGTATGCGATATGCGCGTCGGTAGAGCGCCCTTAGCGCGGCCGCACTAATTTTGAGGCAGTGTGACTGCCGTTTAGCGCGGGCAAGCCTCCAGTAGTGTGGGCACACTAGTGGGGGGAGTCTTTTTAAAGCTATATTTCATCCTCCACATACCCAAAACATAAAAACTTGCTCTACAAAGAAAAACTCTCAAAAACCTAACTCCTTAAAGGTCCCTCCACCATCCAAGGTAAGTTATAATGGAGATTCTAAGTTTATTTAAGTTTTCCAACATCATACTAACATGGGTAAACCCTCCATATCATTAGATATTCGATTGGGACACCATTGCGGGGAGAAGAAACCCTAGAACTCGAATTCAAGAAGATTGAACGTCAAAAAGGTAATATCTTCACCCTGTAGTTGATCCTATCATTGAATTAATGATTATAGAATCTAGTTCATGAGGTATGAGTTGATTGGTTTGATAGAAAAGTATGAACGGTGATAGGTTTGGCTTGTTGATTGGCTATTATTGGTTATGGGTGTTGATTACCTTATGGGGGATAAAGAATAATGTTGATTATAACCATTTGAGGCTTTAGAATTTATCTAGAAGCAAGAGAATGGGTTATTGGGTGTAGAAATACCATTAATAAGGACTATGAAACTTTATACCACCAAGTGTTTGAGAAAATGCCTAAGTGACCAAACCATGAGAGTTATTGCTAATATGGAATCCCTTTGACTTGTATTCATATAGACTGAAGTTGAAAGGGTTGGTGAATGTTGTATTATGCTCAAGAGCAGGAAGTTAAGGTACGTGAGGCTAACTTTATTTCAATGATTCTCCCTACACTACGTTTCTTTTACGACGTATCAATTGCCTCAGAAATATAGTTAAGCCTAGTTCCTCGAATAGTTGTAGAACTTCTATTCTCTAGCTTCATAACTCGTTCATAACTTTCATTCTGAACGTTGTGAGCTCAGTTCGTATTCAATATAGACTTGGGCTTGATGTCCCTAAGTCTTAGTATAGCTTACTCAGTATGTCATAAACAATCAAAGTTTCAGTGTTCATAACCAGTTTAAGAAAACATGTCTCGTTCTAATCCTATTCAGTATTCCAGTATTATGTAACTCAGTATGATTCAGTATTCCAGTATAATGTAACTCAGTGTAATCTAGTATTCCAGTATTATGTAACTTAGTGTGATCCAGTATTCCAGTATCATGTAACTCAATGTAATTCAGCATTTCACTATCATATATTACAGTATGATTCTCAGTTCTCAATTTTAAATCCCTGAATGTTGAACACTTGTATTTGGGCCTGAGGCTGCAGTTTATGCTTTATGCATCTTTGGGCCTGAGGTCTCAGTTTATGCTTTATGCATTTTAGACCTGAGGTCACAGTTATGTATACGTATACTTGGGCCCGAGGCCACAACTTGTGTACATATATATATTGGGCCTGAGGCCCGCAGTTTAATATTCGGATAAACAGGTTGTTCATCATTCAGAAGAGGGAGTGTTCATAACCTTACTTCCTTTATTCAGTTCAGTTATCAGTTATCAGTTATCTTTCATTTATCAGTTCAGTTACCATTTATCAGTTATCAGTTCAGTTATCAGTTATCTTTTCGGTTATCAGTCCAGTTACCAGTTCTTACTTCAATTTCAGTTTCAATAGTTATCATTTTAGTTATCAACTTAGTTTCAGTTTCAGCATTTATAATTCTTTCTTTCAGTTGCTTTACATACCAGTACAATTCAAATATACTGATGTCCCTTTTTCCCGAGGCCTGTATCTCACAATGCAGGTAATGATTTACAGGTCAACGATGCAGAGCGCTAGGATTCTCGTACCAGCTATTTGGTGATCCCCAGTTCCTTCGGGGCATTATCATTACTTTACAGACTTTCAGTATTTACAGATAGTTAGTGTTTTTAGTACTTCAATAGTGGCTTTATAGACTAGAGTAACAGTTAGACAGAGTCTCATGCTTTTCATGTTAAGAAATATTGGCTACGTATATGTTTCAAAATTGTATTAGTATTTTCGCACTTTGATTTATATCATCCAGACTTTTAGTATATCAGCATGTGTTAGTTTATCTTCAATATTCAGTATGTTATGATATTACATGTTGATTTAGTCAGCCAGTTGGTTCGCTTGGTCACATGTAGTTAGGCACTGAGTGTCGTATTATGTTCAGGCTCGTGTTCGAGGCGTGACATTTGCATTCGCTCCTCCGAAAGAATTTAGTATTTTTATCTCCCTCTTTAAACCACAAGTCCCAAGACCTTTGCCTCCAAACTATCTCCTCATTTTTTTCCAGCTCTTCAAATTCCATGAACAAGTTGGCTTTCAATAGAACTTCCTCTTTATTCAAATTTCTCTGATCCTGAATTGTATCCAACTTTGAGATTTGATTAAGGATATTGATCTTGATGGAATACGAATTTCCATGCTTTGATAGATTCCACTCCTTTAACTTCCCTTTTAAAGCTGTGAGTTTGCTTGTCTGGATATAGTCTGGTCTGCCTGCAAACACAAATGAGTCCCACCAAATCTTCATTTGTTCATTGAACCCCTCTACTCCTAACAACCAGTTTTCAAATTTGAAGTAGGATTTGTTGTAGCCCCAATCCCCACATTATAATGCTAAAGGAAAATGATCTGAGGCTACTCTCTATTGGATAGACGGTTTGATACTCCTAAATTGTTAAGACTAGGGATCTATCAATTCTGTAGCCCTAATGTTTGATACTCCGATCCAAAACTTTAAATTGAAAGCTTGGTTTGTCAAATTATACAAAATGAACTGACGACACAACATTGAAAGGCTAAACAACTCAGGTAACTGGCTGTTGTGTAGCTAACTGTTGAATTTAGAAAATCCCACATCAGTGGGTTAACCTTTTGTTAGGGAATATTTTCCTACAAAAGAAGGCCTAATGTTTAAGATTTAAACACACCTCTCATTTGCTTTCTTATTTTCTTAAGGCATTTGTATCTTCTCTCTTTAGTAGTATTTCACTTGTATTTTTGGAGTGAAATAAAATATTGGTTGTGTCCGAGGAAGTAGGCAAAATTAGTCGAACCTCGTAAATTCTGGTGTTCCTTTTATTGTTGCTTTATTGTCTTATTTATTATTTAGTAGCTGCCATAATTTTTGGTATAGTATTGTGACTCATTCACACTATATATATTTTGCAACAATTGGTATCAGAGCCAAGGTACTGTTTAAGTATGCTTTGTGGTTGCTGCATAGTCTGATCTTCCACATCAGGAAAGATTTATCTTGGTAACTGAGTCAAGGTTCTATCTGAGTATGCTCTGTGGTTGCAGCTTAGTCTGATCTTCCACACTAGAAAGGAAATAATCTTGATTTGTGTCGTCGTCTATTAAATAATACTTGTGTCAAAGATGGGAGACACTAAACAAGAAGAATCTACATCAACAATACGTCATCATTCACATCTTCGCTTATGACAAGAATTGTGTCAAATGAGAAATATGCGGTAGAAGTTTTTGATGGGTTAGGACATTTTAGAATGTGGCAAGGCGAGGTTCTAAATGTCCTTTTTCAAAAAGGGCTATATCTTGTCATTGAAGAAAAAAGACCAGATGTTATTGAAGAAGAAGATTGGAGAATTATCAACCGTGTTGCTTGCGGTGCCATTTGATCCTACCTTGCTAGAGAGCAAAAATATCCGCACACAAAGGAAACTTCTGCAATTAAATTATGGAAAGTGTTGGAGGATAAATTTTTGAAGAAAAACAGTCAAAATAAATTGTACATGAAGAAGAGACTGTTTTGCTTCACCTATGTTCCTGGTACCACGATGAATGAACATATCACTAGTTTCAATAAGTTGGTCACATATTTTCAAAATATGGATGCAACTTTTGATGATGGTGAATTGTCCTTGATGTTATAGGGGTCACTTCTTGATGAGTACGAGCACCTTGAAACTACTCTACTCCATGGAAATAACGAAATTTCTCTCAGAGAAGTTTGTTCGGATTTGTACAGCTATGAACAAAGAAGGCGATAAAAATAGAAAGGCGGAGTAGGAGAAGCACTAGTTGTTAGGGGTCGTCCTCAAAATCAAATGAGGGCAAAGAAGGGAAGATTCAAGTCAAGATCTAGACCCATCAAAGATGAATGTGCCTTTTGTCGAGAAAAGGGGCACTGGAAGAAAGACTGTCCGAAGTTGAAGACTAAAGCCAAACATAATAATGGAAAGGCCATTATAGATTCAAATGTAGCTGATTGTGATGATTCAGACTTCTCATTAGTTACAACAGAGTCATCAACATCATCAGATGTAAGGTTGACGGACTTGTCTTGTAGCTATCATATGTGTCCCAACAGGGATTGGTTCGTGGATTTTCAAGAAAGAGAATATGGAGTCATCCAAATAGTGGATAACAACCCTCTTACCTTATATGGCATTGGTTTAATACGATCAAGGAACCATGATGTAATGATCAGAACATTAACATATGTTTGATATGTACCGGGTTTGAAGAAGAATCTCATCTCTGTAGGAGCCCTAAAATCAAAAGGGTTCAAAATCATTGCAGAAAATGGAGTGATGAGAGTATGCTCTGGTGCACCAGTGGTAATGAAGGCCAATCGGAAGAACAATAACATGTACTGTTATCTCAGTAGTACAGTTATTAGGATAGCGACGGTAACATCCAATGACGAAAAAGAGGCAGAAGCAACCGGGCTATGGCACATGTGCTTGGAACATGCTGGAGGAAAATCCTTGAAAAATTCTTGCAACTTGGAGTTTCGCCAGCATTGTGTCAAAGGGAAACAGACAAGGGTTAAATTTGGTACAACGATCCATAGTACTAAAGGCATTTTGGATTATGTACACTCTGATGTTTGGTGTCCTTCCAAAACACCTTCATCGAATGGGAAGCACTATTTTGTAATCTTTTTTGATGATTTTTCCAGAAGAGTGTGGGTATATACAATGAAGAGGAAGATGAAGTGTTGGGATTTTTTCTCAAATGGAAGACGGTGGTGGAGAATCAAACAGGCAGGAGGATCAAGTGTATTCATACAGACAATGGAGGTAAATAAAAAAATGATCATTTTAATAAGTTCTGTGAAAATGATTGCATCGTCCGGCACTTCACTGTCAGACATAAACCACAACAGAATGGAGTGGCAAAACATATGAACAGGACCTTGCTGGAGAAGGTACGGTGTATATTGTCCAATGCTGGCGTGGATAAAGAATTTTGGGCTGAGACAATTACATATGCATGCCACCTTATTAATCGCTTACCATCTGCTGCTATTGATGGCAAGACACCATTTGAAAAATGGTATGGAAAACCTGCTGTAGATTATGACTATTTGCACATATTTGGCTCAACTGCATATTATTATGTGACAGAGTCAAAATTGGATCTAAGGGAAAATAAGGCTATTTTTATGGGAATTACTTTTGGAGTTAAAGGATACCGCTTACGGTGTCCTATGACAAAGAAATGTTACCTTCCATGAATCTTCTATGGTAAATAAGGTAACAAATGAAATACCAAACAAGATGATGGTGTTTCTAAGCAGGTGGAGTTTGAGGAAAAATTTAGTTTTTCTACACAAGAAGTAGAGGAAGAAATAAATGAATATCATCCTCTAGAAGAAGAGCCAATAGAGAGGGAGATTCCAACTCAGGAACCTCAATAACAACTTGAATCAATAGCAACTAGCAGACCAAAAAGGACAATAACAAAACCTGTACGTCTCATAGAGACGGTGGCTTGTGCCGCCTCAATTGTAGCGGATGATGTTCCTACCACATATAAAGATGCAGTATAAAGTTCAGAAGAAGATAAGTGGAGGATACAGTCCCTTCATTAGAATCATACATGGAGATTGGCCAATCTCCTGAAGGGAAAGAAAGCAATTGGGTATTTGTAAAGAAAGAAGGATTTCCTAACTAAGAAGTTGTTCGCTACAAAGCAAGATTGGTGGCCAAAGGATATGCTCAAAATGAGGGAATTGATTACAATGAAGTATTTTCTCCAGTTGTAAAATATTTCTCCATTAGAATTATGTTGGCTTTGGTAGCACAGTTGGATTTGGAACTAGTTCAGAT
>MU762258.1:6847-17316 GCA_026770625.1 Nicotiana glauca | reverse complement strand
CCCCCCCCCCCCGAATTTGGGGTAAGAAAATTGCACTTGCATAGCCTTAGTTTGGGAGCACCCGAGGAACCGCTCTTGGAGGTGACGGAGGCGGTTTTGGAACGTTTTCATTAGCATTGGCTTGGCGGCCTCGTCTTGGTTCAGGAGGCACCTCATCCTCTCCAATATCATCAACCTCCTCCCCCGCAATCACGTTTCCAAGAGGGTCATTAGCATTTAAAGCCATTTGGTACCTGAAGTATTGACACACACAAATTAGTAACAAAGAAGGAAAGAATAACAATACATAAAACTAACTAAATAGATGACCAAAATCGTTAGCTCCCCGGCAACGGTACCAAAAAGTGATCGTTTCCATCTCCGCACTACTAATGAGTAGCAAGAGAGTGTCGCAATAGCTTTTACCCGATTTTAGGTCGGGATCGATGTACACAGAGAGCTAGAATTGGAATCGAGTATCTATCTAGTTTAGAATTGCGTATGTGCTCTTAATTGCTCTTCTATTTATTTTTGGGGTTTTCTTTATAATTCTACTTTTAACAAACTACAAATTGTAAATTAAACTAAGAGTTAAAATACTACAAGTTGTTCAAATAGGTTTAAAAGGGTAATAGGATATTAACTTTCGCCTAGGTGGTCAATTGACGGGTACTTGAGTCTAAGGCATCTTTGACATATTTGGGGAGTATGATATAACCGTTGCACTAATTTACCCACTCTACACCTCACGGTGGTTCAAGTGATTTTGCCCAATTGACTTTCTCAAGACCAATTGGGTATGTTAATTTGCACAAGCAACTAAGCTTCAAGTCGGGTATTACTCTCTCGAGGTTTAACCCTTTAATTAGGGCTATCAATCTCGTGAGTACGCCCCAATTCCTTGTTGGATCAATTTCGGAGACTTAGGCTCTCTTTCTCAAGAAGCACCCTAATCAACTAAACACAAACTAGTGTTTGCAACCACTAATTCAGCAGTTTACCATGAAATTGACCCAAATAATAAACACCCATAATTAATTTAGCCCTAAAATACAAGACCCATCAATTACCCACACTAGGGTTGAGCCACAACCCTAGCTAATGGGTCTAGCTACTCATATTCAAAGAAGAAAAATAAGAAATAGATGAAGATAAACTCATATTAATTACTTGCTAAGCTAAATACAAAGATTCAATGATGAAAAGTAAGTAAAAATGCCCAAAATGGCTAAGAAAAGTCGACCCACGAGCGCAGCTGCTGTATAACACTATCTGATACTTTAAAAATGGAAAAAGAATCTATTTATACTAAGTTTAAAAATCTGGACAAAAATACCTCTACGAGGTTAGTACGGACTGCACAAAATGGACTGCGGTCCGCACTGGGCTTTGGCCTTCAAAATTACCCTTCTCTGAACTTGGGCTCCGCGGATCGCACAAAATGGACCACGGTCGCGGATGCTTCTAGTGCGGTCTACACAAAGTTGACTGTGGACCGCACAGGCTTCAAATTCTAAAATTTCAACCTCTCTGAATCTTGGCACCGCGGACCGCAGAGAATGGATTGCGGCCGCGTTGCCTTCATTACGGACCGCACAAAACCTAGTGCGTCCGCACTGCCTTTAAGCCTGAAGTTCACCTCTCTGAATCTCCTAGTGCGGACCGCACAAAGTGGTGTGCGGCCGCACTGGGCCTGTTCTGTATGAGCTTGCCTTGGTTTTGGCACTTGTGCAAGTTTCACTCTTTTTGAGCCGATCTTTGATATTTTGTCACTTTGTTGATCAAACCTGCAATCAAGCACAACTTGTGAGCCTTTTGGGACTATTTTGTATGAATATTTAATCAAAGCATAAGCAAGAAGGGGTATAAAATGGTCAAAATCTCTAGTTATCAACTCCCCCAAACTTAAGCTTTTGCTTGTCCTCAAGCAAATAAAATAAGACCCACCCCTTAAGGAAAAATCTAAGAAATTTTCAGTTGTCCTAAAGCAACCTCAACTAGCATCAATTGGGACTAAGAATTGCCCTCAATAAGAATAAATCACTAACAACATTTACTCTTTGAAAAACCATGGATCAAGTGCGACACAAGAACATCAAGAGTTGACTCAACACATCAAAGAACTCTTTCAATTACTTAGATCATTGTGGAACCCAAACTCACACATCCTTAACTCTCCCTAAGCAAACCTCACCTTTAGAATAGTGGAACGCAAAATGAGGTTAATGGGAATTCGCTCATCTCTCTCAAGAAGAAGTCGCAAGTCTGGCTCTAGGTACCATATGCTTGCCCCTTATGTGAGTATCCACTAAGGTAAGATTCATTCAACTCAAGATCATATAGGGCTTTTGTGGAGACATTGTGAAGGCTTTTGGTTCAGGGTAGGGAATGTTTTTGGTCTAAGTGGGTTCCACCTTCCCTTAAGCACTTCTTTTGATTCATTTGGCATCCATTCACTTGACTCTTTGAGTTATTTTCATTTCTTTCCAAGGGGTTAGAGAGATACAATGTCACTCTTTCTTATGTATTTCAACCCTTTTCTCCTTTTTTAACTTTCCACACCTTTCATTCTTTGCTTTTCTTGAATCCCTTTTTTATTCTTTTTCACATTAAACATTTTTTTTGTCTTTTTACTTTTCTTTTTTTTTCATTGCCTTCATTTTGTGCCTTTTTACCACTTTGTTGCAATCCCCGTCTCTCCCTCCAAACTTATACTTTTGCCATGTGCTAAAGGAAAGATCGGATGCCAAGAGAGGGTATCTTTTGGAATGGGTATAGGCTTGTATCATGGTTTTTGAAAGAAAAAGGTCTAAAGTTCAAAAAGGTTAACTAGGGATCTTATCATTGGTAGGCTATGGAATTGTTTAAGCTATCATTTGAATCAAGGAGAGCCTATAATTATGTCTCAATTCAAAATTCACCTAGGATTTCGCCTCAACAAACATTCAGGGCAAGTTCTAGACCAATTGCTCAGGACTTGGACTTGCAATTCAATTACTCACCACACAAGCTAAGGGATTGCTAAAGACATAGAGTCGGGGGCACACAACGACCTTAGATACGATTTGAGCATACAATGGTCCTGAAAAACCACTTGATGATTATCAACCAACACAAGAATCTCAAGGTCACGACTTTTACCATCCTAAATACAACAATTTATTTTTGACCATAAGATCAAAGAAAAATGTGCTAGGCCCAAGTAAATCTTTTCTTGAGGCACCCTTAACTACTAACTACTAAAAACCAAAAAGAAAAAAAAGAAAAACGGACTCAAACCCTTAAGAAGGTTGTCACGCTATCCATCATTGGGAAGAGCCATCCAGTTCACATAATGCTCCGCCTTTGGAAAGAACCGTGACATTAAAAAAACCAAAGGCTTATTGCAAACTCCGAAAACAAAAAGCTATGAATCACAAATAGGAAGCGAAAAACGAAAAATTTTGCGGAAAATAAAATGAATATATACATGGGGGATTTGAATATACAATGGATGGGATGAATATATACAATGAGATATAACTTTATATACAGACCCAAAGTGAAATCAAAATGCGATAAATGTAACAAAATATCAGAATTATATACAGACCAAAGATAAAAAGATAAAGAAAGCATAAAAATGCTAAATATATACAATCATCCAAAATGTATGTCCTACCCCCTCAAATGAAAGCTGGCATTGTACCCAATGCCAACTAGTCCAAATAAAGCATCAAAAATAAGAAGGAAAGGATATAGAAGACTCCCTAAGGCAAGTCTGTCTGTATAGGGTCATGTGTGGTCCCTGGGTCCTCTGTGTGCTCAGGAACCTCAGAATGGCTCCCGGTGGTCTGCTTCTCTGCTACTGGGACCTGGGCCTAGACCTGGACAAGCTCTGGAACTGGTACATCCTATGGCTGACTGGAGGAAGTCTCCGGTGGGTCCGCCAACTGGATGACAGCATCATCAGCTCTAGGAATCATCCTCCTCCTCTTCGGAGGCCTCTGTGATTGCTCTGACTATGGATCAACTGCTGGTGTTGGGCCCTGGAGCAATAAGTCTAAAGGCAAGTGATCTGCCTTCAGTCTGTCAACATCTGCACGCAGCTCCTTCATAGACTCCTTGGAGGCCCGTGTCTTCCTCAGCTTCTTATGCTCCTTAGCAAGCTCCTTTAGAGCCTTGTTGTGTGAATCAACTGTCTTTGAGAGCGCCGCCTGAGTGTCGAGGATCTTCTTCTGGTTGTCAAGTATCTCCTTGAGCGCATCCCCTATCGACTGGGGCACCTGTGGAGCTGAAGGTGCTGACTGAGCCTCTACCACAGTGGCGAGTGAGGAAAACTTGAATGACGCAGTCTGCATCCAGTTGTTTATGCTAAAAAGTGTCTGGCTCAGCCAGTGGGCAGTAATAGGATGGGCCCAGGAAGATGATATCTCTGGGCCTGCTGATGTGGATGGACCAGGAGAAGTGGCTGTGGATGTAGATGGACCGGGAGGGATATTTGTGGAAGTGGAGGTAGGCTCAACAGGGGATACTACCACAACTGGCTCTTCATACTGGCCAGTTGGGGATTTGAAGTTCTTGCTCTTGGGGTTGTCATCCCCCAGCATGCTATACCAGGAAAATAGGGCTTTCGCCTTGACCTTGATGTCATAGGGCCTCTTGTCCACCTTCAAGTTCCGAAAGTACATTGTAAGGGTGCTGGAAAAAGGATAGTTCCGGTCATGCTCGGCACCAACTATAGAAATGATTCAGGACATCATATTCCCCACGTTGATAGGGTACCCTGGAAGCCACTAACATAGCCCGGGAAAGAGGAATGGTGTTGTCATGTGTTGTGGGGTCCAACCTACTACATAGAAAGGTCTCACATCCCCGTGCCTCAAAGTTTAAGGTCCATCTCAAGATCTTGACTCCAGCGGTCAACCAATCGGGGGTGGTACCTGGGATTGGCAAGTACTGTGCTAGCCAGGGACGAACCTCCTCACCCATCTCCATCTTTGCCATGTACAAGGTTTCATCCTCCTCATTGAAGCCAAGGTATTCGTTGAGGTACTTCCCTTTAAATAACAATGTTAGGTTTCGAACCTTGGTCACTTTGGAGCCTTTTTTGATGTAGGCTACATTGCAGTAAAACTCTTTGACCATGTGTTCGTTGTCATCCACACACTCCTCCAAAAAATGTTACCAGCCCACTCTAATTCTAAATTGTCTTTGCACATTGGGGTTGTGGGGTAATAGGTCTTTATCAATGAAGCTCCTCTCCGGAATCAACTTTCTCTCCGGCCACCACTCCTTAAATTTGTGATACGCCACCTCACTCACGAACCTATCTCGCCAAACCTTCGGCTTCCTCGTTCTATCTACACCCCCAACCCTTTATTCACCTCCTTCAGCTACCTCCTCATCTCTATCTACTTCCTCCTTTTCTCCTTGTACTTCCTCCTCTTCTCCTTCTACCCCCTCATCGGATAATGAAGCTTTGGGGGAGGTAGAGTATTCTTTACTACCCGGTGCTGAGCCCTAAGACGACCCAGAAGAAACATGTAATGGTGCTTGGGCAGTTGGTGATGGTGGAGGAATAGTGTTTGTCAATCTATGCCACTCTGTCCAGTCAGGCATGTACTCTAGCACGAAGTCTGAGGAGATATCCCGGGAGGGCTCGTACTCACTCCCCGACTGATCAACTGCTCTGTTAGCAGCTTTTATTAACTTTCTTGTTCTTTTTATGTTTTCTCAAACTTGGGGAGTGAGCTTAATCATCTTCTGCTTCCCTCACCTCTGTCGGGTTGTTTAGATCCTTTGCCCCATTGTTTTACCAATGTATGCAAATACAGTTCAATCAGCTTGTTAGTATCAATGTAATCAGTTAAGAACAATATTTCAGAAGAAGGAAAGAAAAAATTGCAGACAAGTTGCAGAAGTTGCCCAATGCGGACCGCACAAAATGGTGTGCGGCCGCACAAGGGCCACCACAGACCGCACAAAAACAACCGTGGTCCGCACAGGTATAAGGTTCAGAAACACTTCCTCTATATCTAGGCAGTGCGGACCGCATAAAATCAACCGCGGCTGTACTGAGGTCACCTCGAACCGCACAAAAACAACAGCGGTCCGCACATGTGTGGGGTTCAGATTATCCACCCTTTGTATCTAGGCAGTGCGGACTGCACAAAATCAAATGCGGCCACACTGCCCAAAGTTCAATTTCTCAGCATTCATCAGTGTGGTCCGCACAAAATGGTACCGCGGACCGCACTGGGGCACCACGGACCACACAGAATTGACCGTGTTTCGCACAGAGCGCCCAGTTTTGGCACTAAACTAGGGTTTCAAGATTTATGATTCTAAGCTCAATTTTTGTCCCTAATTAGTGTTCCTAAGTGCTTTCCCAGTTCAATAAACTAAATAATTCTAATCTAATAGTAAAAATTAACAACCCTAACCTACTTAATTGAAGAAAATATGGAAAGCAAATAAAACTATATGAAAAGAAAAGAAAATAAAGGAAAATTAACAAAATTAAAGCCATGAAAGAGAAATTTAAGTACCAGATGTGAGATGAAAAGGATGATAACAATTCCAAGCAATGAAAGATGAGTAAAGAAGCAGATGAACAGTAATTTGGGCTCTGAGAGTTAAAAGTGCGAAAAGAGTAAAAGGAGGCCTTTAAGTCCTATTTATAGAAAAAGGACCGGGACCCATTTTCACCTATCAGTGCTGACCGAACAAAATGGACCGCGGTCCACAAAAAATGGACCATGGCCGCAATGGTCCACCGTGGACAGCACCAAGTCAACCGCGGTCGCGGTGGCAAACTTCAGAGAGCCCTTTTCATCACCCTTTACCAGTGCGGTCCGCACAAAATGGTAGTGCGGCCGCACTGGAAACTTCAGAGACATGTGCATTTTTTAATTATGTCTTGCACTGCATCAACTCAATTTTGTAACATCTCACAACCAGTTAGCCCAAAAATCAATCCTACACTACAATAAAAATTAAAAAAACAAAAATAAAAAACACATGGGTTGCCTCCCAAGAAGCGCCTGATTTAACGTCGCGGCACGACGCGGGTTACCATCACATCATTTGAAATGAAGAAATGCCACCACGTGACTGTCATCAATTTTTTCAAGATAATGCTTGACCTAGTGCCCATTCACTCTAAAAACTTCACCATTTTTGTTCTTTAAATCAAAAGCACCAAATGGGGTCACACACACCACTTCAAAAGGTCCACTCCATTTTGATTTGAGCTTTTTCGGAAATAGACGTAACCGAAAATTGAACAAGAGAACCAAATCCCCTACTTTGAACCCTTTTTCCATGAGCATATTTATCATTAAGGTACTTCATCTTGTCCTTATACAAGGACGAACTGGAGTAGGCATGGAATCGGAATTCATCAAGTTCATTGACCTGCTCCACATGAAGATTAGCTGCTGCATCCCACTCAAGATTAAGCTTCCTCAAAACCCATATGGCCTTGTGCTCTAACTCAACCGGAAGATGGCAAGCTTTCCCAAACACCAACCGGTACGGAGACATACCAATATGAGTCTTGAAAGTCGTCCTATAATCCCATAGAGCGTCATCCAACTTCTTCGACCAATTGGTCCTATTTGCATTGACCTTCTTTGGCAATATGCTTTTGATTTCCCTGTTGTAGACTTCCACTTGACCACTTGCTTGAGGATGATAGGGGGTAGAAACCTTGTGAGAAATGCAAAGTGTCGAAAGCTCTATTGCAAAAATGAGACCCCTCCCCCCCATCACTTATGATTGCCCTAGGAGTACCAAACCTTGTAAAAATGCTCTTCTTGAGAAATACAACCACACTTCGGGCTTCATTGTTGGGTAAAGCTATGGCTTCAACCCACTTTGAAACATAATCCACCGCCACGAGAATTAAGTGTTCCCACAAGAGCTAACAAATGGGCCCATGAAATCAATACCCCATGCATAAAAAATATCAACTTCAAGGATGGTATTGAGAGGCATCTCATCTTTCTTCGAAATTCCCCCCGCTCTTTGGCAGTCCTCGCATCTCTTCACAAAATCACCCGTATCTTTGAACAAAATTGGCCAATAAAACCCACAACTAAGAACTTTAGAGGCCGTCCTCACCCCGCTATGATGGCCACCATAGGGAGAGGAATGACAAGCCTCCAAAATACTAAATTGCTCTTTCTCTGGGACACACCTTCGTATCACACCATCCGTGCAAATCTTGAACAAGTACGACTCATCCCAATAGAAATCCAAACTATTGTTATACCCTATTTTAACACGGGTCAAATTAGAATATAACATATTGGTAATTCTGAGGGTTTAATTTATTAAAGAGAGTCGCCACCTAATTATTTTAAAGGTGAATTAGGACACCTATTTACTAAATAGTGCTTAAAGTTAACTCTGTTTTATGGTTTGCTTAATTTTATCACTATGAGTAAGGGTTCTAATTAATCTTATAGGGAAGGTTATTAAGACACCTTATATGATCCGCTAATTACGGTTAACCGGTCAAACTTAAGTTAATTGAGTTTAAGAAAATAAGTAGCAACATGTGTGTGTATTAAAAAAGTTTGTCAATTAAGTTAAAAAAATATACCTGTGTAACGTTATGATGAGGAAAATGAGTCCTTTCATAATTGGATTGTATACATTCATAATTGAGAAAGGGAAATTACTTTCATACATTTGAAACTCAAACAATAAACAATTTGAACTTAACTTTTAGAAAAATATTTAAACCCCACTGTGCCTTGACTTATGAAAATAGTTTTCATGTATATACCTTTAGAAATCAATCCACAGGACGCAAAAATCTTGTGTTTATAAAAATTTAACACGAGGCCATAAGAAAATAATTTGATGAAAAGGTTTTGATGCGTCACTTTAAAAACTAATCTTAAGTTCTTACGTTACAGGCTACATTTATGTAATTAAAGCTAGTCCCAAATCGATAATAAAAGTAAAGATTATGCATAATTAAACATACTAAGGTAATACGAATTATATAATCCCAGAAATTTGAGATAAACTTCAAATCACACGAGTAAAGATCAAATAAAATGGATGATAAAGGAAGGGAAAGACACCGTAGGCTCCCCCAAGCATATTTCGCTTGATTTTTTGCTATCCGGTGCTCTAAAGAAGATGGTATGCCATGACTCCATATGGTGCTACGGCATCGTTGAGCCTTAAGATAGGACTCTTCGGCTCCGTTGTTCATGCGGAAAAAAAAAGGAAAAGAAAAAGATTAGCTAATTTCAATAGTCAGCCAGAGAACAAATAAAGTACGTCACAGATCCATCCTATTGATACATAGACAACTCTATAATTACAACATTTCCTGCTTTAGAACTCGATCAGATGATGGTTTGTACCCAAAATTTGGTAGCTAAACTTCAGTAAGTCCCTCTTTATATCATAATATAAATAAATGTCTTGTAGCAGAACTAAGAGAATTTAGACAGGAAATGAACAAGCTTATCTCATTCAGGCTCAAGGTAAAAATCCTAATAACAGGATCTCTAAACTGAAGCAAAGTCTAGCGCATGAGTTCTAAAATATATAGACTAGGAAATGCGTGTGTTACAATTTTAAAAGAAAAGATTCAGTTACTAGCCTATGAAACAAGAAGAAAGTCTAATCTATATATTATTAAAAGGAGAGGAAAAAACCCTTTCCTTAAGCCAAGTATCAGCGTAAAAAAATGCCACATAGCAGAATTATTTATTTAGTTTATAATTAGTTATTGGTTATTATTTTTGAATTTAATATATATAAAAATAATCTATATCTATATATTATTAAAAGGAGAGGAAAAAACTCTCTCATTAAGCCAAGAGGCAACGTAAAAAATATCACATGGCATAATTATTTATTTAGTTTATAATTAATTATTGATTATTATTTTTGAATTTAAATATATATAAAAATAATCTATATATTATTAAAAGGAGATGAAAAAGCTCTCTCATTAATCCAAGTGACAACCTAAAAAAATGGCACATGACATAATTATTTATTTAGTTTATAATTAGTTATTGGTTATTATTTTTGAATTTAAATATATATAAAATTCAAAAATAAAAAATTACTATATATATATATATATATATATATATATATATATATATATATATATATATGATTACTTCATTTGGATTAATAAATTAAATATGTAAAATAATAACTACCCATTCAAATTGGGTGGGAGAAGTTTCAAGTTCGAATTTATAAATTTCTTTAAAAAAAAAAAGCAAAAAAAATATTAGCTATAAAAAAACGAAAGAAAGAGAAGGATAATGTGACGTCCCAAAGGGTCATCACCTGTTTTCCTCATCTGTTCCGTGCTTCTGAGACCTTGAAAATCTCATTTTATATTGCCTCGATTTGCGTGCGCAGTCCGAGCGCGTAGCCGGAAAATTTTTATGTTGAAATATGTGAATTCTGTGAAAAATTTGAGAAATTATGATATTAATATTGATATAGTTGACTTTGGT